>JAQFXT010000354.1:0-43160 GCA_034683725.1 Strigamia crassipes
TTAATTAACGTTTTTAAAATTTTTTTTGAGTTTAATTAACGTTTTTAAAATTTTTTTTGAGTTTAATTAACGTTTTTAAAATTTTTTTTGAGTTTAATTAACGTTTTTTAAATTTTTTTTGAGTTTAATTAACGTTTTTAAAATTTTTTTGAGTTTAATTAACGTTTTTTGAATTTTTTTTTGAATTTTTGGGCATGCCTTACGAAGCGGGGTTAATACGGTAAACAAACACGTTTGATGGCGAACTAAAAACAATTCTCTCTCGTTTTCTGCCAGAAATCAGTTCATTATGTGACATTTCTAGAAGATTTACTTCGGGATCTATGTATCAATCGTAAGAGTATCGTTTTTCAGTGCAAATATTTTAAATTACCTTTTGTTTTACGTTTCAGTCGATTCTGATGACATCAAAAAATTTGGCAGTGCATTAAATGCACTTTCTAGTGAAAAAGCTAAAGCTGCAAAGGTAGAGTTGATGAATTCACTCGATTTGTTTCTCATTTTGTTTATTATTATTTATGCTTTTCCTTAATAAGGCCTCGAAAACGAAAAAGAAAGGAGCGGCTAAAAAAGCGAGCTTAGTTGTTGGCAAAGCCAACGATTTTGACATGGGTGATTACGGAGGAGCGGCGGATGAATTTGACGACTTTATGTAGCGAATTGGGATTGTTAAACAGAATTTTTCTAATTTTTCTATGTAAATGCCTATTAGTTGAGTAAATAATTACTTTAAAGAAAACGAAAAAAAAAAAAAAGAAAACGATGACAAAAAAATTAAAATCTATGCAAATTTTTTAAGAATTGTTAACTGTTTAATGAATAAATGATTGTATTTAAGCATACAATCAATCCATTTAGTTTATTGTTATATTGCAAATATGTACGTATATATATATATATATATATATGTATCGACATATATATGTATATTTATATATGTATATATAAAATTGTGAAAAGTTGGAAATATGTATAAAAAGAGTGTAAATTTCTGAAGGAATCCGAAAACCCGTTTGTTTTCTATTTCCTTTTAGTTGACAAACTTGTTCACTCGATTTTTATTTGCAATAAGACAAAAATACAGTATGCCTCCTGAATTCAACTAAAAGCAAACATTTTTTGTTAATTAGCACACTTTCTTTCTTTCATAATCCCCCCTGCCCCATTTTAAAATCCTTATTTAAATCAGTTAAAAACGGTTGGCTAATGTACATGAAATACAAAAACCGAGTTCACAGTGAGATGATGAAAACAAACGACTCCCGCGCATTTCTCCACCGAAAAATGCCAAACGTACCAGTTTTATCGTACAAAGCTTTCGTAATAATAAATTTTTATCCAAAACATTTACAGGGCGAATTGAAATGAAAAACTAAAAAAATTAAAAAATTAAAAATTAAAAAATTAAAAATTAAAAATTAAAATTAAAATAAAAGGGGAAAAAGTGGATGTTTTTAACTCATCATCTCTCTCCTTAAGACTTAAAATCCGTGGATTTACAAGATCACAATTGATAAGAACATCAAAAATAGATGAAATCAACATTTACAGAAGTGTGGATCAAACTACGTTAATATTAAGACCCCCACACAATTTTTATACGGAACCAACTTAACAAAAAGTTGGTCGACTAATGAAAAGTCCAAAGGGCATCGCATGCCCAATGCTGGTATGGTACAATGAGAATGTGCAGCACACCCCGTCAGAAGTCACACCTGTTGGAATGTCGAGTTCAGGTATAGGAATGCACACACCGCATTTTTAATTAATTCTGTACAGGAAGGGTTAAAATTCGCGCATTCATACACTCATTTCAAACACACTACAATTCACGATCACAGGTGGCAGTTTTCAGAAATAAGGATTTTGTTGTATTATTCTCAAAGAAAAACAGAAAAAAAAACAATAAGATTTGTTTGTGTTTGATATCATAGCCGCCATTTTTGTTTACTTTTTTTTTTTTTTTTTTTGCACTGTATGGAAGGGAGGAATTTAAAAAATGTTAAAATATTTACACCAGTATTTCAATTAACTACATATACTTTACATAAAATTTGAAAATTTGCTATCATTTTACAATTTCTTTGATAAATCCACTCACCAATTGTTTTTTTGTTACTAAAAATGTAAAAAGAAAATCCAAACAAAACAAAACTGAAATTACAGAAAAATGGAATAATAAAACAAAAATAAAACAAAAACAAAAACAAAACTGCCAATAACAATAGTTTTTCACGGCTTTATGGAATATTTTAAAAAGAAAAAAAAAAAAAAGAAAAAAATGAACCAACCAAGTCACTGCGAATCTATTTCACATTTTTAAAATGGTTTTTGTTTTTTAAAATTCATTTCAGCGTCCAAAAGCGGATCACTTTGGAGGCACGCACGGCACGATGGAAGCGGCCACCGCTGCAGCTTGTTGACTCGCTACGATGGCTGAAATAGAATAGTAATTTACACTAAATATCTTTATTTTGGCTTTGTAGCTTCAGTGTCTGAATTTAGAACCACACGCTCCCATTTGTCACTTGGCTCTAACAAATGGCAGCATCGAGTGATTTATTTCGTTTATGTACCCATTACACATTACGCGTAATGTCGTGCATAATATGTACATAATTTGTACCAAATTCAAGTAAATGATAAAACAGCACAAGCACAATTTGTAATTAATGGTCGATGAGGATGTAAGTATAACTCTTAAAATAGCCGCAACTTATTTTTAGCAGTTTTAAAGCTTTGTTCAAACCAGGTAAAAACAACAAGATTCAGAATGGAAATATATACTTTTTGCAAATGGATTTTTTTGTTTTAATAAAATTGATTATTATTATTATTTTTCGTTTAAATTCTTAAATCTGCATCACAAAAAAGAAAAAAAAAATTCGACAAGGTTGTTGTTTTTTTTTTTTTTTTTTTCTTTTTTTCTTCTTATTTTTGGTCAATGTCTAAAACAAACTTAATTGGAACTTGCAAAGACAAGTGCAATTTTTAATTTGAAAAATCGAAGAAATGGGTTTAAAATCAATTTCTATTGCAATCATCTTTACAAACTAAAACACTTTCAATCTGAAACTCACAAACGACAAACTCAAAAAATCGGAACAAATATTTATCACGTGAAAAAATATGTTTTTAAAAACGAAGAAAAATAATCCTCCTCAAAAAGGCACAAGAGCTGATTTTCTTTTCTCTTTTTGTTTCTCAATCGTTCACTCGCTCGCTCACCTCAATCTGCGCAAAATTAAAACTAAAAAACACACGAAACAAAAAAAACAAAATAAAAAAAATAAAATAAAATCAAATTGAATTTAAAAAAAAAATTTAAAGAAATTGAATTAGTTAAATAGTTTGAAGCGAACAAAAGTGAACGGCGTTGATTTATTTATTTATTTTTCAATTTTCGATGAAAAAAAGAAATGAAAATGAGTGAATGGAGCGGGTGTGGTGATGTTGGGGAACGCATCAACCCTTTAGTTGTCAATGCCTGACGAGTGGCTTACCTCCATACGGATCATACTGTCCGATTATGGGGTAGCCGACACCCACGTGGGTGTGATGATGCGTATGCAGATGTCGTTGCAGGGGCGGCGACCGCCTCTCGTGACTTTGGTTGTTGTTGCTGCTCGTGTTGCTGCCGTTATTGTTGGTTTCGTTTTTCGAACTTTCACTAGCACTCTTGGAAGGGGTCGTCGACGGCGGGGGCGATTTAAGAGCACGCTCTTGCAGTTCGTGAATTTTATGAGTGTAGTACTGCGACGCGTGGTGCTGGAGTAAGTCGAGAGCTTTGGTGGGGCCACCCGCGTGCATTTTGGGTGGTATGTCAGTCTGATCGGAAGATGGTACGTGGTAACGGATCTGCGAATGGGGGTGTAGATAAGGCGTACTCGGGTAGGGTCCGGGAGCCATCAGCATGTTGCGATACATGGGGTGCTCGTAGGGAAGCGGGTTGTACGAAGACTGCATGTACGACGAGTGCATGTACGCGTACGAGGAGCTCGGAGGCGGCGGGCCCTGCGTCTCCATCGTCGGTTTCTGGCCCTCCGCCTGCGATTTGTTTCTGTCTCTGTCTCTGTCTCTGTCCCTGTCCCGGTCCCGGTCCCGGTCTCTATCCCTGTCCCTGTCTCTGTCTCTGTCTCTGTCCCGCTCCCTCTCCCTGTCCGACTGGTGGCTTTGTTTCTCCTTCATCTCCATCGCGTCCATCGCGAGGCTTTTGGCACCCGCGTCCAGAGAGGCACCGGGCTCTTTTTTCACAGAGTCCTTTAGAGGCATAGTGTCCTTGCACGAGGCCACTTTGGGACTAGACGTCGGCACCGAGTTGTGCGAAGTTTGCGAGGGAGTTTTGACCAGTTCTTTGACACTTCCCTGAGATTTGTCGCCCGCTACGACTCCCACTCCGACCCCGACTCCGACCCCGACTCCGAGTCCCGGGCCGGCGCTCGCGCTCGCCTTGTTGGTGGTCGCGAGCGCCTCCTCTTTGCGGCGCGCGGCCTCCTCCGCCTTCTGCTGCTCGAGGAACTTCTCCGAGTACGAGTAGTACCTCCTCGTCGGATCCTCGTTGGGGAACATGAGCGCCTCGTACCTGTCGCAGATGGCTTTGTTGCTCATCTGCGTCTTCAGTTCGATGTTCTCCTTGAGAATCTGATGGTTCTCGTTTTGCTTCTCCTTCAAGTTGTGATTCGAAACGCCGTCCATCAACATCTTGCTCGACTGCGATTGTGACCTCTGCTCGCGTTCTCGTTCACGTTCTCGTTCACGTTCTCGTTCGCGTTCGCGTTCTCGTTCGCGCTCCTTGGCACCTGCGCTGAGAACGGGCACCAGCGAAGAATGTTTGACCGGATCCGAAGAATGTCTTTTGTCGACGACGTCCGCCTTGGACTCGGCTTTGGGGCCCTTGTCGGGGCCCTCTTTGCCCGGGGCGCCGGGCACGTCCTTCTGGATCTGGCGCTCAAACTTGAAGTACCTGTCGCGTTCCTCGACCATGCACTTCTCGAGCTGCTGCTTCAACTGCGGATCGGACGCCATGTACTGCACGTGGTAAGCCGGATCGACGGTGTACGAGTAGCCGTACTGGTATTGGTGATAAGCGTACTGTTGCTGCAGCAGTTTCTGCTGTTGCATTTGGAATTCGGTCATGCCCGACTGTCCGGGCGCCGGCACGATGGCGCCGCCGTTGGCGTTCGCCTCCTTCTTGTCCGCGTCGGCCGGGTCCGTGCCGTTCCTCTCGCGCTCAGCCCACTGTTTCTGGCGTTCCTTGAGCCGGTGGTTCTCCAACTTCTCCACCACCATCGTGCCTGAATCTTTTCCCTTTTCCACGACGGTCGACTGAGGAGCGGAGCTTTGCGTCGGAACGGAAGGAACCAGATACGGTGGTTGACGGTGGTAGTAGTACATGCCGTACGGACCCAGGTTGTGCGCGGGAGGCGGAGTAGGCTCGCTCGGCGCTTTCGTCTTCTCCTCCTCCTTCTCCTTGGCGGTCACTTCCGACTCGAGAACGGGAGCCGTGTCGTTCGCGTCCGAGATGTCGGAGTAGGCGGGGCTCTGCACGTTTTCGTTGGCAGTACTCCCGTCGGCGGCGCTCAGCTCGAGCGGCGACTCGGCTCCCCTGGCGAGCGGAGCCAAGCCGTACGGCGGCGCAGTGACGACGGCGACGGAGGCGGAGGCAGCGGCGGAAGCTGAGGCGGAGGCAGAGGCAGATACGTTGGTGCTGTTGTTGTTGTTGTTGTTGTTGTTGTTCGTGCCGGGCTGGAGATGATGCGGCGAGACCGGCTCCCCGACACCTTGGTCCTTGGTCAGCACGTCGTTCATTTTGCTGTACACACTGCCGTTGAGTTTGTCCAGAGCGTCCAGGCTCTGGTTTTTGTTTTCGGGCTGACTAGTAGGGGAATTCTCCCCCAACTTTCTCTCTCTGTCCTTGCTGCTCTTCTTTTTGTGTTTGGATTTCTCCTTTTTGACACCATCCACCACTAGCGACGTGTTGACGGCGTTCGATTCGCCCAGCACTGTCGGTTTCGACTGTACAGTTTTCAAGTTGCTGGCCAGCGACTGGTGCACGGCCGTCGAGTTGGCGCTGGCCAAAACGCTGCACGGTTGCGACTGAACGGCTGCAGGAGACAAGTTGATCGCTTGCGGGCCTGGGGAAGTGGCCATTGCGGATCGAGAGCCAGGAGGCGTCGTCGTCGTGGGCTTCAGCTTCATCTTGTCGCTCTTCTCGCTCTTCACCTTGGGCTTGTCCGCGCAGTGAGCACCGTAGGCGGCCGCCGAGTGGATCGGTGAGCCGATGCTCGTCATCGAGGTGACCGTGGCGTTCGAGGTGACGGGCACCGTGCTCACCGTCGGCGACCGCACCGTCGACACGGTGGTCGTGGTGGTCGTCAGACTGCTCACGGGCGTGGTCACTTGGAGCACCTGAGAAGCGGCCGAGCACGCCGACGCCGTCGTTGCCGCCGACGCCGATGCCGACGCCGTCGCCGTCACCGCGGTCGCGTTCGCGTTCGTTCTCGGTTGGACGGGCAAACTCGAAGACGTGCTGGTCGCCGTAGAAGCACTGGCGTCTCCTTCCGCGACTACGGCTGCCTGACCGGGGTTCGTCTGTCCGAATCGAAGAACGTTTGTGCCCTTTTGCGCGGCGCTTTTTGATTCACCGACGGCGACCGACGCCAACGTGCTCAAATCCGAGTTGGCAGACACCTGAGCGCCCAGAACGTCCTCGCTGCTGTCGACGGTGGACTGCGGGTCGACGGGCGCGCTCGACTTCCTGTCCGGCGGAAGCGGCGCTTTGCCCGTGAACGGTCTGGGCGAGGAGCGCACGCACTTTTCGTTCGGACTCGCCGGCAGACTGGGCGCTTCGGGCATGTTTTCCTCGTTGTCCGAACTGAGATCTTTGTTCTGTTCGTCCAGACTGTCGTCGACCCCGGACCCGGAGTTGTGGTGCGCGTGCGTCTGATGGTAGCGCAACCCGTTGATATGCCGGTATCGCTTTTTGCAGTTGGGTTTCGGACACTCGATGAGGACCGGAGACGACGGGTGCTCAGGCGGTGTTGCGTTGTTGCTGGTACTGCTCCGAAGCTGCGAGCGACTCCTTTTGCTGGTCCGCAATTCGCCTTCCCTCAATTCCAGCTCGGGCGGCCGACCCTTCCGTTTGACACCGGCGATCGGCGAGTTCTCGCACTTGGCCGGGCTCGGAGGGGCCTGGAAACCGGAGTTGGTGGCACGACGTCCCTTGCCCGCATTTCGCAATTTGCTGTGGACAGAAGACCTCGTCTCCGTGTAGTTGCTCATGTCGACTGGTGTCGTGTTGTTCGCGTTGTTGTTGTTGTTGTTATTTTGGGTGCCTCGACCGCGTTTACCGCGCCCTTTGGGCGTTCGTGTTTCCACATCACTTGTAGGTGATTCACAAAACCTATTTACAAATAACAAAAATGTAGAAATAATTGCAATCGAATATTTTTATTTTTATTTTTTACCTAGGAGGTGCCCAGTCATGTTTGGTACAATCCAGAAGAGTGCCCACGTAAGTTTTGCCTCTCCACGTAACATTTACGACCAAAACACCTGTTTCAAACATTAAATATTAATCGACTCGTTTTATTATTCATGACATGCGTTTTGTTAGCTTACCACCTTCCGTTTCGTGCCAAACGATTCCTTCTAACGTTACGCTGGTACCCGGTTCGCAAGGACCGAGACATTCAGGCTCGGTGATGGTGCCAACACTGGTACCAACGCACACGTCGTGCATTTCTGGAGGACGTGGTGAAGTGGTTCTATCCACCTAAAAAAACACACACAAAAATCACAATAATTAAAAAACGTGTTACGAATTTATATAACAATTTAAAAAAATAACAATTACACATTTAAAAACATTGTATCATGACCAGCAGAAACAATTAACCTTGTGACTTATTAATTATACATCATACTGTCAACAGAATTTTTTTTTTTTTTTTAAAAAAACATCCAATTACACAACGCATGAATTTTTATGACCCAATTACATGGCCACAAAATTGTCTAAACAAAAAAAAAAAATTTTTTCACTTAAAAACATCTGAATAATTCATTTCGAATAGTCGATTATAAATTGTAAAATCAGAAACTATTTTTGTAATCACGAGTCGAGGGGGCATGAGAAAATGTTCCATTTTTATTCCCATTTAAATATATTTATATATATATATTTTTTTTGATTTTATTTCTTTTAATTACTAAAACGCCACTTGGGTGGCCGTTTATTTAATGAGGGTGAAGTTACAACACACGCTCAACATCAACACACCTGCAAGTTTCCACCAACTTCAAACCAAAAAGCTCATTACCATATCTCTGCTATTGAACAATTCTAAACCGGACTTGAATACAAGCTGCTGGTCAAGGGTTGTCTGTGTGTCTCATTACCTTACACATTGAGAAGGATAAAAAAAAAATTCCACTCCCACCAAAAATCCAAGAGTGAAATTTAAAACCCAAAAAAAAAAAAAAAAAAATTAATCTTGCAGGATATCAACTTACACGTGTAATATAACTTGCCATTCATAGAACGGTTTAGTTAAACCTGGTTTCAAGTTTACCCGTCCAAAATACACCAAAATTAAAAAAAAAAAAAAAAAAATTTTGTGCACTTTAAGTCGAAAAATAAATAAATAAACACGGGAAAATGTGTTGTATCAATCATACAACGTAAACAAACGCAAAAAGTCCCTCCAGTCGTAAAAAGTCAGCCTCGGGAGACTAATTTGCATAAAATTCCGCATACCGCGATTAAATAAAAACCAAATGTGACGAATTTAAAAAGCAAAACATTTCGGTGTCATTGAACGAAAGAAAAACGTTAATCTGTCTTTTCTCATCAGTCGAAGACAAAGCCGAGACCGATGCATTTCGCAGCGAGTAACGCCAAGAAGAAATAACAGAATCAGTGAATTAACCGAGAGCCAACATCCGGCTGGAGTTCATCTGCTCCAACGGATCGATTTCGTTTCTAGCTCGACACACTTCAGCACCGACCTCTCTCGCGCTACACGTCCAAGAAAATGTTCGCTCAGCTCGAAAACTTTTCCTCTAGGGTGTCCTTGTTACCACACTCTCTTAAAGATACGCTATGCTAGACTTAGCGTCCTAACCCTTTGACATTTCTCCGCACCTTCCTCGTTCGATACAATTTTCGTTTTAAAAAAAAAAAAATTTTTTCTCCTCCCCCCCCCCCCCCCCCTCAGTTAGGCTTTTCTGCAATAGCAACATCTGGTGAGGATTTTCAAAATACGACAAAAATGCTCGGATGACTTATTAATGCGAAGCATTATGAAACGCACAAAACCGCAACATATTTATGACATCGTTTAGGAAACAGTGGTCAGTTTCGGACGTTTGGAAATATGTAAATACCATCTGTTAGTGAATGAACATGCAAACGGAAAATTAAAAAAAAAAAAAAAGTGAAATTAAATGAAATTAAATGAAAATAAAGAAATCCAGTTAAGATATCTAGATGAATAGAGAGTGGCGCCATCAAACCCACCTTATCCATTCCCTTGTCAGCACTTATCCTCATGCGTTTGGCCGAAACGGCTCGTCCACCATCCTCCACTTTAGCCACGGTGGGCGGCGTGAAAGTGTTGATGGACACGTTGGGAAATTTGGTGTCTAGTTTCACATTGAGGGTGGGCGTCGAACTCGCCATCTGAGATGCGCTGTTTGCACCCGTACACGCAGCGACCGTGGCACTGTAATTCGTGGCGGCGTTGTTGGCGCTGCCACCGCTAGCACCACCGCTAGCACTACCGCTACTGCCGCTGCTGCTGCTGCTGTTGCTGCTGCTGTTGCTGCTGCTGTTGCTACCACCACTACTGCTGCTACTACTGCCGCTACTGCTCGGCGCGGGACAAGGCAAGGAGTTGGTCAACGCCACGACGGCAGTGCCCAAACTCGCAGCACCCATCGCCGACGCTGCAGTCATATTTACACTGGCGTTGGTCAGTTTAATCGTGGTCGCGTTGTTCGGACTCGCCATCACCCCGTTCACGTCGACCAGTTTGGTGGTCGAGTTTTTCTCTTTGTCTTTTGTCCTTTCGCGTTTCTCGCGGTGACTGCCGCCGCGTCCCTTGCTCGACACGTGTTTCGACGACTTGGCGTTGGGCGTTTCGACGAGCGCCGTGGGCGCGCCGTTCATGGCGTCGACGGGCGACGCCGGCTTCGTGTCCGATTTGACAATCTCGTGCTTAGCCTCGGACGTCTTAGTCGGTTTGGTCCTTTTAATCTTCATTTTCAACCCTTTATCCACAGTGGCGTGATGCTCGACCGTGGCACTAGTGTTCATTCGATTGCCCTTGGACGAGGCCATGTTAAACGCAGCACCAACTGCGACCGAAGACGGCGTCGTCTGTTGCTGGCTCTGCTGTACGAGCTGATGAGGAGCCGTGGAGCCACCCGGGCCTGCTCCCGTGGCCACCACTCCTCCTCCTCCTCCTCCACCACCGCCGGCAGCCGGTCCGCTCTTTTCGTTGTTCTTTTCGATGTCGGCGTCCAAGTCGATGATCAGGTCGCCAATTCCTAGCTCCCACTCGTTGTAATCATCGTCGAAGTTGGTGGCGGTTGCCGTCGCCTCTTGCTGCTGCTGCTGCTGCTGTTGTTGCTGTTGTTGCTGCTGCTGTTGTTGTTGTTGTTGTTGTTGTTTGGCTGCTGCTGCCGCCGCCGCTGCTGTGGCTGCCCCTGCCTTGCTCTCTGCCACCTTCCCGCGGTGGCTATCCGAGGAATTCTCTTTCATGGGCTTAATTTTTGCAGGTTTCGATAAAAATGCGCGGCATGGGTGGTTGGCCACAGCAAATCCGGACTCGACTAGGTTGGGTTCCACATAGTGTTGTCTAGTTTCGAAAAATAAAAATTCCACAATTAATCATCACTTTTTTAGCATTCGGACAATTTAATTACAACTTAAACAAACACATTCGCAACCTTCGCCCAAGTGTATTAGAATTTGCATCTTTTATTTTTAACCTCGCGAAGGTGGATTAAGAGCATTCCACAGTTGGCAGCCCTCTTAGAACGCGCTTTTTTTTGTATTGCTTTATATTTTGCTTACTCCCAATTTAATTGCCAAGATTCCAAACTGCACAAGTAACCAAGAATAACATTTATTAGCGAGTAATTTTATTACTTCAAATTGACACATTACTCAGCCGAGCCAAACAACTTTTTTTTTTTCTTTTTTTTTTTTTTTTTTTAAAAAATAAATAAAAATAAACAAAAAAAATAATTATTCAGACGACTATAATTTAAAAAAATAAACGAGAAGCAGTAAAAGTTTCCCCCTTTCCAAGTGATGTATCAATTTTCAACTGTTAAAACTGTGCGTGAAACGGATCTTCGATTCACAACCAAAGTACATTCTGCACTGCTTTTTTTTTTTGCTTTTTTTAATCCTAGAAATTCCTATAATAAATTTCATTTAAAATGGGTCATTTCAGTTGCATAATGGGACTACAAAAAAAAAATCCATTTCGAAAATCCGACGGATATTCCATTGTCATTACAGAAATATATTTTTTTTATTGCTTAACTTGTTGTATGTTGAGAACGACCTCACAATTCACCTGTCATTCACCTTTCACACAAATCTCGCCCCGCTACAAAATGCCTCCAACTGTACACACACACACTCGACATCCAAATTGGAATTTACGAAAAAAAAAGTGATAATTCGGAGCGACGGAAAATAAAATTTAATAGAGAAGAAGAAAAACGGAAATCAATGCACACACACAAAAAAAAAAAAAAAAAAAAAAAAAAAAAAAAAAAAAAAAAAAAAAAAAAAAACACGAAATGAATGAGATATTTCAACACAAATGAAAAATCAAGACCATCCAACCACAAACGCAATTATTCCCAAAACAGAAGCCAAGTGGAAATACGATCACCATTCCTTTCCAGAGTGGAATAAATTGCCAGTTTACCCCATATAAACACCACTGAACTTTCTTTCCTCCCACTCATACACACACCCCGTGCGAGACTACTCGCAACCTTCCACCAAAACGCCAGCGTTCCAATCAAACAAGCACCTCGCGCGAGGCTACTCAATTTCTTCCATCACAACTACACACATCAGTTACTACCCAGATAAAAACGAAGAAAAAAAAAAAAAAAATGACCAAAACATGACTTATTTACGGCCCAAACTTGGAAACAACCACTTCAAAACCCCATCAGTGAAAATCCTCCAAAATGGGGTATTAACCCTTTAACCACCCACAAGATCAAAATAAAACGAAAAAATAAAAAAAATAAAAATCCTTACCACACAAAACACACGAGAAACCAATAAAATCCAGTTTGGTACAAGAAAAACAAACAAAAGGTACGATTTTTAAATCCGAGCAAAGCGAGCCAAACGTCCTCCCTCCACTCATTTGCACATAATCCAGTGACTGGTAAACAAATGGGGACTTGGGAAGTAAAGAACAAAAATAATCAAACATTGGGGGGGATAGAAAAATAACACATCACGTCACAACTCACTTCATCACTGATCAAACCCCAAAAATTCCTTCTTTGTCTTGTGTCTTGCACGTGACACGGTGCCGTATTCCTGGACCCCACCACTTCAACATCAGCCGCTCATATTGTGTAGCGTTCGCACTGAGCCGGGCCAAAACCATTGACATGCCAGACTGAGACGACGACTACCCTCGCCCAGGGTCCTGTACGGGGGGCGGGTCTCCACCACCACACTGCAGCTCAATAGACTGCGACTGGTGTGCCGAGAACGCTCCGGCGTGCAACACCGTGGGGGAGCCACTGCCCGCTTCCATTACTGCCAAACGGGGGAAGAAGCGAGCGATCACTCCGAGGAATTCAAATAGCCTCGAACGTGCTCTCTTTCTTTACAACCACCAATTATCCACAACGGGGCATCATCTATTATTTTTCATTTTAAAAAAAAAAATATAAAAAGAATAAATAAATAAAAAGCTGCGGGGCATGTTGTTGGTGGACTCATCAAAATTCCAAACTGTATTATGGAAAACAGTGGCCATAATTTTTTTTTAATTTTTTTTTTTTTTTTGGTTCAATCCTAAGTGAATTAACGAAATAGGGTCACGTGATTCATCATTTTCACAATCGTCTTTCTTAATTCTCATTTTGCATTGGATTTGTACGTGGGGGGAAATTCTGAGGGCATTGAAACTGTAAACCGTGTCCGCATCAATTCGACAACACAAATTTTCCAACATCCTGTTATCGGTCACATTCCACTTAAAAAATAAAACAAACAAATTTTTCCATGAATTTTTCTTTTTCCCTTTAAATTTCGTCGTAAATTTCGTCCACACCCAATAAACTCGCGCAAGGTGTCTTTCTTTCTTTCTTTCTTTCCCTTCACGCACGAATTTATCGAAAGGTTAAATAATCTGATTATTGGACATTGTTCAGACTATTGAATCGGTTGGAAAATGTTGCCAACAAACTAGCGTTGTGTGAAGTGCAATATTTATCAAGCGGGCTTTTCAACGTGTGCCTTTAATAGTTCCCTCGAGCCAAAAATAAAGGCATTACACTTAAATTGCAACACGCACACCAAAAACCTCCATTGCTGACGCACATAAAGTTTAAAGATCAACTTCTCACACACCTAAGGAAAATCTTTTTAAAAAAAAAAAGAAAAAAAAAAAAAAGGTCTAGATATATATAAAGTGTACAGAAGGTTCGTGGGAGGGGGTAGGGACAAGGGAAATGGCTCCCCTTCGTTGCACACTCCCTCCACACTCACCTATACCTAAGGACACATTCCTGTGGCTCAGGTTCACCGCTGCCTCGAGCCATTCACCTGAAGTGGGGAAAATTCTTTAACCCTTTGATGCCAACAACTCGAAAGAAAATGCGTTCAATTAAAAAAAGAAAAATTATTTGGAATTTTTTCTTCTTTTTTTTTTAAAGAAATCGATATTTTTCGTAACGGATGGAAATTTAGTTTTAAATGAAGTTGACCTCCATTTTTTTTTTTTTTTTTGTGTGTTTATAATTAATTAAGACGGCCTTTCGTGGAGATAGGACGGAGAAAGATGAAGAAAAAAAAAGACGCAATCCCGGTTCACACGCTTGTCATGATCGTGAAAAAAAGTGTTTTTGGAACTGCACCATCCAATAAATGTAACGATATTATTTTCAAGTTTTTTTTTTTTAAATTTTTTAAATTTTTAAATTTTATGTTTCTTTGCTGTCACTGTTCATCACTCGAAATAGTAGTTACAAAAAAAAAAAAAAAAAAAAAAAAAAAAAATAGCTAGCCGACTAAACAACTTTTCCACCCTTTTAGTGTATCCGGTAAAAATAAAAAAATATAAAAATAATTAAATGCCAGATACCTTAATATGTAAAGTACATTTGACACGCAAGTAATTATACATGAATTCGGTAGCAGTAGCAACACGCAAGCGATCCAAAAATGGATGTCAACACCTAATAGGGATTTAACGTAACACGAGTTTTATTTATTTATTTTAAAATAAAAACGTAAATAAATAAACAAAAAAAAAAAAAAAATTAAATTAAAATCCCGAGTTGGCCCATTAAAATTTTTTATTTGACAGAAACTAATCCCAATAAAAATCTCCCAACTTTTTCTTAAATTACAAAATTAAAAAAAAAAAAAAAAAAAAAAAAAAAACACAATTAGGTCTAATTTACATATAAAATAATAAACAAATTTACTTTCATTAAAAAACTATAAAAATTTGTATTTAAAAAAAAAAAAATCCAATTAGCATGAATAACCGTGAAGAAAACAATTTTTTTTCCTCAAATCAAATAAAAAAAAAAAAATAAAAACAAAAAAAAACAAAAAAAAAAAACCTATTTACGAAACCATTAACACAAAAAGCAAATCTAAAATGGCTCCACCTAACGACGGGGTGGAGCGTAAAAAGCCAACTAAGTGATGATTACTAAACAACTGTCAAATCTGACCGATATCCATCGACCGGCTACACCTTTAATTCGCAATAGAGAAAAGGAATCGAGATGGGGTGTCCAAATTAAGCAGTTGACTGGCAACTCGGTTCCCATCTAATTGCGTCTCCATTATACAGCTCAAGCCTTCTGCACGTTGCAATAAAGGGCGAGGGGAAAGAAGAGATGAGAATTCGGTGTGAGGGCCTCCTGACTAAGTGCTTTCTAAATCTGTACACCAGTCATTTGCTGCTCTCACCTGGATATGGGGCTGCTGAATAATGCATCGTGTTTGCTGCCAGCAGTTGTAGCGCAGCACCAGCACCAACCCCTGACAGAAAGGGAATTGGGCTTTTCACCAGGAGGAGCCACATCAAAGAAAAACGGAGGGGGAGAGGGGAAACGGGGAAACGGAAAACGAAGACAACGCAGCGAGGGGGGGAAGGCCAAATCCTGCGTCACGTGCTTCTCATACACTACTAACATTACATTCAACATGGGCGCTTATCTCACCCGTATTAAATAAAATAAAGAAATTCATTTAAAATGTTTTCACACGCAAACGAAAATTCGCATCAAACAGCTAAAAAAAAAAAAGTCGTCTAAAAATTAAGTTTTCATTAATTTTTACTCTAAAAATTGAGTTTTTTATTCATTTTTACTCTAAAAATTGAGTTTTTATTAATTTTTACTCTAAAAATTAAGTTTTTATTAATTTTTACTCTAAAAATTAAGTTTTTTTTTATTTTTACTCTAAAAATTAAGTTTTTATTAATTTTTACTCTAAAAATTGAGTTTTTATTCAATTTTACTCTAAACATTTAAATTTTCATTAATTTTGACTCTAAAAATTGAGTTTTCATTAATTTTGACTCTAAAAATTGAGTTTTCATTAATTTTTACTCTAAAAATTGAGTTTTTATTAATTTTTACTCTAAAAATTAAGTTTTTTTTTATTTTTACTCTAAAAATTGAGTTTTCATTAATTTTTACTCTAAAAATTGAGTTTTCATTAATTTTTACTCACATTTAATTCGCTCATCCTCTGATTTGTTTATCCATAAAAAAAATAATGAAAAATGTTCAAAACTCGACTCGGACTAAAAATATTCGTCGAACTTGAGTTCCTCCAAAGCAGTAGGATGGCTACACTAAAACTATCACCCTCAAAGTATCCAGGGCGTATCTATTATCTCTGTACCCCTAGCTCGGGGGGTTGATTTATCGCCTTACCAATCCCTCCTCTTTTCGCCCTTATACAAGTCTTTCTGTACAGAGAGGGAGGGAGGGGGTTTAGGTTTAAAGGCACAGAAAGAGATTTCTTTTTGTCCTTTTTCGCCCCTTCTTTTAAAAGGCCTTAATCCGTCGTTTGCTACACGCATAGATTACAAGTTTGAATTAAATCGAATAGGTTAAAACGTAAATTATCCTCAATGGGAAACGGAGCAGGGACGTCGAGTACTTACAATATGCATCGTGCATTGTTGCGAAGCAAACATTTGTGCGTTAAACATGCAAAAATTCATAGCGCTGATAACGACGCATGAATTAAAGGGTCTGTTTCCAACGCAGCTGGTTAAAATAGATAAAAACCAGAGCAAAGTGTAATTATTTGTAATTGTGGTCTAAACATTTTGTTCCCGCAATCGTGGTAACGAATTTACAAAAATTCTTTGTGAAGTAAAAAATATAAAACAACTGGTGTTTGGATGAACTCTTGGACGACCTCTTGGATTCTATTGGCCCCAGTTTTTTTTTCTCTTCTTTTTAAATGTCTGATACAATTTGAGTGAACCTTAGCTGATCTTTCTATTTGAGGAATAAAATGATTCATAGATTGATAACTATCAATCAGGCCACTTTGCTGCATTCAAAGCTGTTTTCCTCGAAGAATTTCCAAGTCAATACTCCAATTTGTACATTTTTTTCTTCTTCCAACATGTGACTCGAACGCATTTTTTTCCCCCTCAAAGTATACCCATCGTTTCATCATCACTCAGAAACGAGTTTTTGCTTTCTTTTAGCAATGTACTCATTAAATGCGAATTTTTTATCTTTCTAGCAGTTTGTCATAATCATTCAGCCAAAAAACCAGTGTCCCTTAAGTGTATTTATCAATCTAAGCATGTTTCTCTTGAAGAAAAAAAAATTTAACAAAAAATATATATAATCAGCTTATTATGCTTGCAAATCATCCGATGAAACAACTATTTAAGCGCAGACATTTCGTGGCCTCTTTATTTACCATTGACCCAAGGATAGGGGGTTGGAATTATTTAAAAAGAAAAAAAAAAAATTCGAAAAAAAAAAAAATTCGAAAAAGTAATTTGATTTGTGTGTAGGTCGAGTAATCTGATTGAAGTAAATCAAGTGTTTAATAAATGTAAACAGAGTGGCAAGAAGAAAATTCGTTGAGATTGTCGAGCCGAGACTCAAGGGCAAGTGACTAGCAATAGCAACGGCAAAGCCAGCTGCAGATAAGGAGACAAAAAGAGCTTTTATGTCATCGAGAAGGAAACAGGTTTTTCATCCCACAACACACAGTTGCCTGTTTGCAACAAGCTGCTTGATGCTGCCTCATCAAATTGCTGTCTTTAAACAAACCACTCGACCGTGTTATGCTCTCGCTCATAGACTTTCTTTCAAAAGGAATAATTTCCAAAGAGAGACGAAAAAAAGAAAGAAAGAAAAAAAAAAGATAGAAAATAGAAAATAAAGAGTGGAATTGAGGAAGCAGCAACTGCCAAATGGGAAATGGATTTTCATCAGAATCCAACTCGACCACAATCGAATTGAAGGGGAAGAAATGTGTTTAAAACTCATTCATTTCAGCCCAACCTAAAGCAACATTGTCAAATTTGATTAATTTTTCATTTTTTTAAAAAAATAAAAAATAAAATATATATATATAAATAAAATTTGGGACTCTGGAAACAATTCGCCGCCATCTATTTGCAATGTAATTAGCATGTCACTTGAAAACGAATTCTGAAACGGAGCCAACTCCGTGACCCTCTGTAACTAATCAAAACACAAATGCGAAACGTGTAGTTTTAAGTATCTGTAAACAAAAACCTTTTTTTTGATTACCAACCTAAAATTAAATTTAAATTACCCTCAAAAAAAAAAATTAATAAATAAAGAAAAAAGAAAAATAATAATGAAAATGATAATAAAATAAAGCGCATCAAATTAATAGCGTAAATCAAGAGGGAAAAAGAAAAGGTCACCATTTTGTTTCTAACCTCGTCTTCAGTTTGACCTTTCAACTCTGATGGAGCGGAATGCAGACATGAATTGCAAACAAGGTTACAGGAAACAACACCAACCGAGTTCACACATGATTCAACTCAAAAAAAAAAAAAAAAAAAAAAAAAAAAAAAATTTATAAAAAAAAACCCAAAAAAAAAAACAAAAAAAAAAAAAAAAAACGAAATTTCTCTTCTCATTTCTTTTTCTTTCTACACATAAACACGCTTCATGAAACCCACGTGATGAAGTACGTGTGGGCGGGTGCACGAAACCGAGTCGGTAACCATGGCAACACCAAAAGATGATAACGTCTGTGGCAAAAACGTTGCCGTCAATTATTCACCAGACATACACTTTGGCTATGTCCTCAAATATCTCACTCGCGCATTAGTATTTTATGCGCCAAACCCATCATCTTTCATTTACGTCACACACATACACACACACATATTCTTTTGGCAGCGTGTCAATATTCATTAAATGTTTATCGACCTGCCTACTTTTACATTTTCGCTTAGACACATGAAAAAGGCTCGTTTGTTTCCCTTCCCCCCTCCAGACGCCTATTTTTCTCCCATTGATTTCCACCAGTCTGGGTAATCGGTCGAGCGCTGCAGGAAATTGCTCGATTACACACTCCTGGATTTAGGGTGCGAGGCAGCTCGGAGTCAGCGCAACAGACCATGGCTAAGGTTGTTCTTCTATGGCCTTGCTGTTTGACTTAGTTGCCTTTGCCCATACCTGACCCGCATCAAAAGCTCACGCTAATAATTCAATTTCATCGAGTCAAATCCTGAATAAAATCAAATAAATTTTTTCTTCTTCTTCTATCTTTACGTTTGTACACTTTACGGTGAAAATGGGATTTTATGTTTCCAAATAAAGCTGGGAATTTATTTATTTGTTTATTTTATTATTATTTTATTTTGCTTTTGTTTTATAGCGCGCATCAAGAAATAAAGATGGGATATCTTTATTCTCGCGCGTTTCCATAGCAACCAGCAATCAGTGGTAGGTTGGGAAAAGGGGAAAGAGGGGGGGGTGGAAGGGGGGAGAGGGGTTTTCGAAGGAGGAAAGCAGCCAAGCTGATGGCTTTCCACCAGGCAAGGTTCTATAGCTGTGGGGAAGGAAATGGATGTTTACTCCAGTTTCATTTAACTGAGAACGCCCAGGGGTCCTCTGGGGTAATAACTTAGTTGCCATTTCAAGCTTGTTCGTCCCTTGTCAATTATATACACAGTGATCAACTTGTTAGCAAATCTTTTACAACACTTTTTAAGTAATAAAAGACAGACAGAAAGAAAGAAAGAAAGAAACTTCTTTCGCAAAAAAAAAAAACAAATCAAATATCGATTTATTTCAAATAAAAGCTGCCATTTGTTTATCAAAAATATTTTGGGTTTCAAGCATATTTTGCATATTCTTTCACATTGTTGATTGAGGACAAACATTTTCGTGCTAGTTGCACTTTAACTGAAGAAATACATTATTTAGAACGTAGCTGCATTCAAGTCGTTGTCTTTTAAGTGCGTACTGAACGCAGTATCTTTTACAATGCGGATTTAAACTGACTAAAACAACTGAATTCAATATCTAAATGACTAAAATAAATGTCTAAATTGACCAAATCAGTAGAATCCAACATTTAAATTGTGGTATATAAGTGGCGTCGAATTTTCATTCTGCCTAATAATAATATATGATATTGCCAGCTGAGCATGTGACATTTATTTACAGTGTGGTCGGGTCGTAGAACGACAGAAAAGAAAGAAAGAAAGAAAAAGAAAAAAAAAATACAATTCTGTCAACCACTTTTATTTTCCTAAAGTCATCCATCTATTGTCGACATCTTCACTCAACAAAAAGAACATCTTTCACTGTTTGACGAGTCCATGGAACCAAAAACGTATCAAACGTCCCCCTCCACACCCCCTTCCTTCAAAATCAATAACTCAAGATGTAAAAAAAAAAAAAATATCCAAAACCTCTCTGAATTGGAGGAAGAACAACTCCACAAAGGAAGACAAACGAGCGCACCAATGACCACTCAAACAAACAACTCGGGGTCGGTCAAACACAAGATATCCCCCCCCCCAACCAAATTCCGTTTCAGAAAATTACTCCTCATTTTACAAGACGTATAAAAACCCCATCGTGTTTTCACTTGTCAACACCATTCTTCACCACTTTATTCCCATTTTAAGGATGTACATCATTCCCCTCTCCCACCCCGACCCCGCTCTTAAGCCTTATTTGCCAAGCAAGGTTGTTCTTCCTCGTAAATATGATAAAGTTGGATTTCTCACGCCTGGCTGGCTAAGATAGGATCAAGCAACATCTCTTTCTTCGTCTACAAAAGGGTGAGTTCAACTTAGCCGTACACGGATCACGAGCAAAATTTGTCACAAAATGAAGCAATCGTGAGAAAATGTAAAAAAAATAAAATAAAAAAAAGTTAAAAAAATTAAAAATACATTTTTTTTTTTTTTTTAGGTATAAAGCACAAAAACAAATGTCGAGTGCTAGTTTGCGTTAGCGACGCCATTTTGCACTGAACTCTAGTTGGTCTTTCACCACAACCAATTTGGCCCGAATCCATTGTGAGTTTGCTCAGCTGGTGGTAGAGCGAATCAAGTGGCAATAGATGGAAAGCTTTATTCATACGTACACAGTAGAAAAACAAACATTTATATTTATATTTATATTATATTTATATGTATTTTTAGTACGAAGGAAAAATAATGACTAAAGGCTGAAGGGCCAACTAAACATGAAAATGCGACCTTCGAATTGTCGAGTTAAATTAATACGATGTCGAGTCTCAAGTGCACAATTGGAAAAGGAAGTGACAAAAGTAGCTCTTTTAGTATTCATTGGTGATCAATTCTTAAATTGCACGTTGTCAACCGAGTGAAGAGTTGAAAGCACCTACCGACTGATCGATAAAGTACATTGGCCACACTACAATGAATAGCACAACACAATCGAGTGCAAACGAACTACAAGCTGACCTTAGAAAATACAAAAATAAACCAAAAAAAGAAGAAGAAAAAAATAGTTTTAACAATCAATCAATCAATTCCATCAACAAAAATTAAATTAAATTAAATTAAATGTTAATTAGTGTATTGATGAAACGGGTTGTCACTTTTGACAAGAGCCATCGCATATCTCCACGAATGGCTGGCGAATGTAGTGCACTCGTTCATTGAGCCCACTCTCCAATTATTCAGTCTTCTTAATTTGCCATTCCCTCGATCTGGAACAGAGCCAATAAAACGCATTCCAGGTGATTGTACCCCACTAGATTGCCATCTCGCCCGTCTCCCTCAGTTCTCAACAGATTAAAACCTAAAGGGGCCCAAGAAAACAAACATTTCTATCCACTGATTAAAAGATTTCACTCGCATTCGTGCCATCCTTCAGATATGAAAAATGCAGCGCAAAACTCATTAAAACGCAGCATTTCGCGTCAGTTTATGACTGGTGAAAAGGCGAACTATATTCCCCGACTTTGCAACTATAATTTAAAGAATAAAAGCCAAATTACTGTGTGGAGAACACACTCGTTTTGCCACAAGGGTCAGGTCACATTAATTAGGAATGGAGCGTGCACAACAGCAGTTGGAGTCACTTCAAGCTCTGATGGATGAACCTTTCCCTTCTAAACGTTCGACTTTCAAGGCAATCAATAACTGAACCAGTTTGCCAGCGAAAACCAGGCCGAATGCAATTTGTACCGACGCAAATCGACAATTTCGAATAAAAATTAAAAAATATATATATAAATACAAATATATTTCAACATATCCAGCTCGTTAATTAACGCGATGGTCTTTCCATCATTTTTATAGCAGTGACTAAATGTAAACTAAATGTGATTGCACATTTATATCGTATCATACGTCGCGATATCGATCTGTTTTCCACGTCTCTGCCAGCATTTCAGCTGCAAACCATTTTCTATGGCGAAAGAGGTAATGCAATACAAGTTATAATACGCTGCCCCATGAGCTTTCCCGCTAAGCGCTGTTTACAAAAAATACCTCTTCCAATCCAACTTAATTGTTTTAAACTTTATTTAAAATAAAAATTAATTTAATCCCTAACAAGATTATTTTTACTCAACTTATTGCAACTAGTAATTCCCAATTGTCTGATTTGACATTTAAATTCTCATCAGATTAGTTTTTACTTTTCCCAAAAAATTACAACGGCAGAATAAGATGTCAAGAATGGGAAATTACTGTTAAATATCGTTTTGGCAAGTTCCCTGAACAGGGTTGATGTAAAAACGCATCGCATCCGTCAGTCTGAAGATGGAATTGTCACCCTTTTGTCCTTTTGTAGACATAATAGTGAAAATTTATCTGTGGTAAACAGAGTAGAAAAGAAGAAAAAAAAAGTGAGTGCTGAAGGAGGTAGGAAGGAGCAGATGTGTGTGTGGGTTTAAGTCGGGTGTCTGGTCGATTCCTCCCTCTTTTCTATTCGTGCCTTCCCATGAGAGCCATTCGACCAGATGCACACACACACACACATCCTGCTGGACAATAGCAGTCATTTTGAAATGCTCGACCTGACCAAATATCCACGCTTCACACAACCCCACCCCTGAAAATAAAGGAAGAAAAGATGAATTGTTTACTTGATCGTGTTACACCATTTAAATCCCCTCGCAACACGACCATTTCTATTTATTTATTTATTTTATTTATTTTATTTATTTTATTTATTTCCGTTAATTAAAAAAATAGAAAAAAATAATTTCTAAATAGATAATGCAAGCGATAGCCGGCAGTGTTCGCTCGAGAGTAATTACGTAAATTGCACGGCACTGACCTTCGTTGAGCGGTTATTTGATGAAGTGAAGACTTTTCTCATTCATCACGCGCGGAAGAGAGACGCGGGTCAAACGCACACCTTTCTTTCTGCGTTGTAATTATGTTGCGACAGCAAATAAAAGCGCCGTTATTATTTTAATTAATTAATTTGCTAATCCGCCAAACGCAGCATTGGTTTCGGTCGTCATCCGCGCACACTCGAACCAATAATTTCTCATCATTCAGCCGTATCTGGCCAATATCGGGTTGTGGCATCACGTGGAGCGAACCCCCAACTCCAATAGAGCACTCCCGAGTCTCCAATCAAAATCAAATTTCCACCAAACCGATTTCAATATTTAAACGTCGCCAAATCAAAACCGCAAATCCAAATTCTAATTCAAACTCCATCGTCTCGCGAAACCACTTAAGATGATTGATTAAAACGTAAATCTCAAAAAAATCGAGCAAAACGCACCACCCAGCATTCCCAGCGCGACTAAATTCGTACGAAACAATTGTCGCATTTCCTACGTACACTTTTAACATTGTTCCGAAACAATTTCCAAACGCCCCCAATATTTTTTAATATGGATTTTGCCACGCCAACATTTATTTGTTTTCGTCATCACCCAGCCAATGATTTACGACCACATTGTTCTCAACCTCCAAGCACACAATAGATAAAAGATAAACTTGAAATTTGTCGTAAGTACTAACTAATTTGCAATTGCTTGGCCTCATTTCCAAGGTAAATTAAAGTGGTGTATATACAGGTGTTACCAATTTTTTTTTTTTTTTTTTTTTTTTTTTTTTAAATGTACACAAAGTACCTTCAGCTGCATAATCTCATAGCTTGTCATAATAATCATGTCAAGTGTGATTCACAGCAGTTAGAAAGGGGAGACTCGAGAATGCACCGGGAGATATGGACGAGTGCAGAATGCGCAAGATGCGTCTATGCGATAGAAAGAAGCTTATTTCTTGCCATTTGCCAACGATAGCAATCTGAAGCTTGTACGCCTGTTTTTCTATGCAACAAGTTTGTTGAAACGTGCCACCAAACTCAGATTCTGTTCGCAAAACCCTCGATGAATATTAATGACGCTCGTAACTTCAGGTCGAAAGATAAATCAGACAATCTCAGATACTTCGTGACTCAATGTTTGAAAAATATATATATATTGGACGCGACAAAAAGAAAAAAATAAATATATATATATATATCTATCTAAAAGGTAGTCTCACTCTCTCATCTCTATTCAAGTTATATTTGCATGCCACCCTCGCCTGGGAAAGACTAAGAAATATGAATGAATAAAAAATGACGTTCAGCCACAGGTTCGGTTGTGAAATAAATCAAGAGTTGCAATTCCAAGGTTGTCCTGAATAAAGAGAAACAGGCCACCCATAGTGATGACAGAGGGCATCGACGGAGTTATCTAGTGCGCGAAAGAGCATACAAAAGAAATGATTATGTTTCATCCAACAACTTAATTCGGCCATTCAATTTTGGTGCCGAGCCAAAAACTCATTTCGACCCGAAATGATAATTGGAATG
This sequence comes from Strigamia crassipes, assembly GCA_034683725.1. Lineage (NCBI taxonomy): Eukaryota > Metazoa > Arthropoda > Chilopoda > Geophilomorpha > Linotaeniidae > Strigamia > Strigamia crassipes. The sequence continues at coordinate 24,580 of JAQFXT010000354.1, forward strand.
TTGTTTTATAGTACCAGCTTCGAAAGGAATTGTGCAACCCATTAGGGGGTTTCATTATACGTATGATTTTGAAATTTTGTGATTTTGCATTTGATCAGAAAATCAATAATTATTGAAGTCTTCAAAAATAATCGTCCGCCATATTGGGTTTTAGAATACTTTAGTAATTATGAATGTGACAAACACAAAATTGCAAAATAATCAATTAAACCTCCTAATATCTATTTGGTGCAAGAAAAAACCGTGAACCATTCTAGTTTTAAACCGAAAACAAACAAAAAAAATTGCTATACAAAGATCCGTAGTTAATTATTAGAAAATATTGCTGTTAACATTAACAGCAACAATTTTTTAGTTCAGTTGCAGCGTAATAAGACATTTTCATTTTTTGCCCCTTCTTTCATTTTAATTAATTTGAAGAAAAAAGAAATAGTGGCGCACAAAGGAAACTCAAAACTCAAGCACCATAAAAGGAGATTTTTCATCTGCTGCACAGTTATTAATTTCGAGTGTACTCGTATGTGTGCGCCTTGTGTCTATGGCGCAGCAGAAAAAAAAGCGAGTTGCAAAGCTCTGGTTTGCTTGTTTGTGCGTGAGATATAAATCGATATTGCATGCACCATAGAGACAGCAGCCTCCTTGCTCCAAATTGATCCCTTCTTAATAAACACGACACGATCCATTATTCAAAATGGACACATGACTAGCCTCAAATACGGCGAGGGTAAGGGGAGCCGAGAAGAATTTCATATCGTGTTAAACCCAGGTTGCCTCGCCACTTTTTCATCGCGTAGCAAAGTCAAAGTAGAACGTGCTAGTCAGACATAGCACTCAAACTTAATGACGAGTCATTTATCTTGGCTGTTATTGTAGCCATTAGAGTCACGAGAGGCGCTGATTTGCATGGACACGGAAAACACGAGGAGTCAATAATTATCTTCTCTCGCTAACATCACGTTCAGATTTTGATGCCTCGAGACGTTGGTTTTTTTAAAAAAAATTTATAGAAAGAAAGAAAGAAAGAAAGAAAGAAAGAGAAAAGGAAATCAAAGCTCAAAATGCATTAGGCAATTCTTGCTAATGATGGGTTAACATTTTTGGACGTTTAAATTAAATAGAATATGATTGAATTTGTTGCAAAAAAAATGAAAACAAAAATGAAAAAAAAAGCAAATATAACTGAAAGAAATGAAAATGAAAGAAATGGAAATAAAATTGAAAAAAATGCAAATAAAACTGAAAAAAATGCAAATAAAACTGAAAAAAATGCAAATACAACTGAAAAAAATGCTATTCAAACTGCAAAAATGCAAATAAAACTGAACAAAAACCCAAATAAAATTGAAAAAATCCAAATAAAACGATAAAAATCCAAAAAATCCAAATAGAACAGAAAAATTAAAAAAAAAAACCAAAAAAAACAAATAAGACTGAACAAAAACCAAAACAAAACTGAAAAAATTCAAACAAAACTAAAAAATCCAAATAAAATTGAACAAAAACCCAAAGAAAATTTAAAAAAATAAAATAAAACCTCCATTAAACTATAAAAAAAATAAAATAAAATAAAATCTCAATAAAACCGGAAAAAAAGCAAATAAAATCTCAATAAAACCGGAAAAAAAGCAAATAAAATCTCAATAAAACTGGAAAAAAACTACAATAAAACCAAAAAAATAAAAACAAAAATCCGTTTTTTTATTCCACATACAAAAAAATGCTTTCAGAATTAACAAATGCATTTTTCCAAATAAAAAAATTACGCAAACCACCATTTCCTCCTATATACTCATCAAAACGTCACTAAACACCACAATCTTTTCATTTTAATTTTTCCATTTTGTAAAAACCAGCGTTTCAAATTTAAAAAAAAAAAATAAAACAGGAAATAGAGCCCAAAAAAAAGATTTCAAAACCCCATGACCATCTGTTCATCAACAAACGCAGTTTCAAAAGGGACACGGATTACACCTCATGGAGCCCGCAAACTGTCCTTCTTCTCCCATTGTGCACTTCATCCACCCAAACGACCTCGTCAGCTTAACATTCCTCTCTTGGTCATCCGTCATTTAGTCGACAAAAGAATTCACTAAGCCCTAGTGCGATACACTGACCTCCTAAATCCGCCTATTTTAAAATTTTTATTCAATTAAAAAAAAAAAAAAAAAAAAAAAAAAAAAAATTTCTTCCATAAAGAACCACGAAAATCTTGTAAAACTCACAATAAAAAAAAAAACTCTCCATTTCCGTTTTCTGTTTGTCCAGTGTCTTCGGAGACTCGTGACACAACAAACTGAAAAGAAAACCCAAAGGAACGTCTTATCTCAAGCTTTCCCCCACCCTGACAACAAACATTTGCTGTGGTTACGAAGAGAACCAAAAAATAAAAAATAAAAAAATAAAAATAAAATAAAAAAAAGGGCAAAAGAAAAAGCGCGAAGGGCGTCCAGTGAATGAAGACTTGTTAGCTTACAAAGGCCTGTCCACAGAAGTCCTATCCACTGACTGAAAAGTGGCTGCCTGGAGGAGGCATCTCCCCCTCTGAAATTCCACATGCTTGACTGCACTCTCCATAAAATCCGAAAGGAAGACTGCAGACACTCTCCAAACGGGTCCCCCTGTATGCACGTGGCACGGTTCACAGCTCCGCTTGTGTCTGGACCGTGGAGTGGGAAACACGAGGAAATGGCAAGTGTAAACTCAACAACACAATCAGCGGAAGTACGCTCTCAATTGCATTTTTGGCGCATGTCTCCCACTTTTTATTCAGCAACTGCATGTTTTATGTTGAAGATGCTTTGCCAAGAGTATTTCATTAATCCAGAACGCTGGAAAAACCAAATTAGAAAGCAATCAGACACCGCCCCGCTCCAAATGCCAAGTGTTTCATTAAAAACAACTTACCAATTTCTTAACCATTGCAAACAATCGGTTTTTTACTTACACAAAAAGTGTGTTTATTTGACGCCAATGGATCTAATTTGTGTTTCAAGTATTAACACGAGACTCTTGTGTCCAAAAATTGTTGGCACGACCCTAAGACGACCCCTCAAAGAGTTGTTGCGTCACGACGAGAGCCTAAAACGAAATTTTACGCGAAATTCTCGTGTTAAACCTTCGTAACACGACCGTACGATTTAATCCAACATTTTTCTCTTACAAATTACAATAAAAATCTTTTAAGCTCTTCACCTTGCAACCATCGATCAAAATAAAATTTAAAAAAAAAACAAAAAAAAAAAAAAACCTTAATGTCGACACACATGAACAAACAAAGACAAATTTAACAAGACACAAAACCGAGTGAACATGGCAGCAAAACCCTGAAAAACAAATGATTAATAGCAGCAGTGGGCACATATCAACATCAACAAGGCTGGCTGGCAACAACAAGCAATGACTGTGGTTTCTCCCTCGCCAGCAGAGGCCAACAGTCCCTGAGTGAGGCCGCAAACGTGCCTTGTCTTTTCCCCTCTACTCAAGACTGTCAGATAAGAATGCCCAACTCTCACCATCTGCTACAACAAAGCGGGCAAACACGGCGCAGACAGATGGTGTTATTACAACGAGGTTCTCAGCATGACTCCCCAAACGTCCCCCCGCCTCCCCCCGCTACCAACGAGTGATGGGTGCAGCAGCAGTTTCGTGCCTCGTCCGCCCCTCTCCCTTGCCTGCCTCCACGCACGGCTGCCTGCTTCATGGAACCAGGCGAGCCAATTCTGACACAACAACACCTCCTCCGGTACCTTCAAGAGTGGAAATTTTCACAAGACTCAAACATTGTCTCCATTTTTTTTTTTTTTTTTTTTTTGTTTGGTTAGATAACACTTGGAAAGCACTCCCATTGTATTACAACATGCGAACAACTCATTTTAAACTGCCATTATTTATATCTTTTTTTTTTTTGTTTTTGATTTTTCTAATTCACTTCCCCCTTTTAATTAAAGATTAGATTAATATGATTACCTTTTCTGAGATCAAGTCGAGATATCTTGATAAATCCACTTCTGGAAAATAATTTCAAGAAAAAAAGAAAAAAAAAGTCAATTAAAAAAACATTAAAACAAAATTTAAATTTTTTTTTCTCTTTCCTCGTTTTAAAAAAAATAAAAATAAAAAAGTTAAAAATATTTCAATCTAGATTTTATGACGGGAATGAAAAAGTGAACCGACTCGAGCTATCTGGCAATGCAGTTCTTGATACCACACTTTATCTGATTGCTTAGTAGTTTCAACTTGGCCAGAGCCATTCATCATCATGGGAATAGTAGCTGGTGAGGTACAAGTGAAAGGCCATTGAGCTCACCACATAAGGATTTCAGATCAGTGTGCAGTAAAGGAGAGGAAAAAAAAAAAAAAAAAAAAAAAAAAAAAAAAAAAAAAACAAGAAGAAAACTAGACAGTGATTTTCTGCTGTCTCAGCTTTCCCATCAACTGCACTGGGTCTGATCCGACTGCCCGTCTCCATTTTTGCCATACTCTGAAGGGAATTGCTGGCAGATTCCCGTCTGATCAACGAAACGTGATCAGAAAATCAAGTCACACGTACAAAAAGATGTTTCAACATTTTTTCCCTCGCACAAAAGTTGTTTTCGTTTGTGTTTTTTTTTTTTTACGATTACTTTAACCTTTATTAACTAGAATAATAATACCGTAAATCAAAACTGTTTTACATGTCCATAAAATGTCACGCAATTTTAATTCCATTTTAAAAAAAAAAAAAAAAAAAAAAAAAAAAAAAAAAAACCGCAACATTAACCACAAACAACTTCACCCTTTTGCCCATTAAGAAAGAAAAAAAAATGTAGTAGCAGATCCAAACTGCCGAGATATAAAAAAAATGGGGGCACTACAACCTCGACCGCAGTAGCAATTTACTTATCTGAGTTGAGTCTTTTTAGCTAAGTCGAAATCTTTTTCTTTTTGCCCACAACCCATCTTGATATCGCCATGGAGAGAAAGAGAAAGAGAAAGGGGAAGCGGAGGGTGAAGGGGGCGGAGGAGTGTTGGAACAGAGCGAGGGGAAAGTAGGCACTCAGCAGACTTGGCACATCCGACTGATGCGTTCGGAGCCCCAGCTTGAAAATTACAGCATTACCTCCCAAGCACTTCTCCTCAAGCTGCCCGCACTAAAATCGATACAGAGCGAAGGCGTGTGAGGGAGATGAAGCAAAAGAGGACGAGAGAGAAAGAGAAAGAGAAAAAGAAAGGAAAAGAGAACGAGAACGAAAACGAAAACGAAAAAGAAAGAACGAGCGGGCTGCCCTGCCTAGCTTTGCTTTCCTACCATACACACAAAGAAAGTCACGATTCGCTTTTCCAACTGCCAACTACGTCGACTCTTTTTTTTCTTCTTTTCTTGTTTTTCTTTAAGCTAGGATTTCCTTTTCTTTCTTTATTTCTTGTCTTTATTTCTTTTCTGTTGGGAGTCACCGAGATGTAAGACAAAACGGGGAAAAGTTGATCAAATTTGAACCGGGTTTATTAAATTCCATTAAACCTAACCTGTGTACAGTAAATCCGTGGCTTTGTCGACAAATTTCCAATTTAAATCCGAGAATTGATTTAAACTTTTTAAAAAAAATAAAAAAATTTTCTATTAAAAATTTATTAGTCATTTAAAAATTAATTTTTAGAATTTTTATTTTCCATGTAATCTCAATCATTGCTCGTGTCATTCAAACACAACAACACAATAAAACCAAATCTTTTTTTTCCTGTGACAAAAAGAAAAGAAAGAAAAAAAAAGCAATTTTTCTCCTTGACTTTCTACTTGGAGCGAACGACATGTCCCGCCTTGTCATACTTCTACTCGCATTCAATGGATCGATATAAAATATCCGTTGGCAAAAGTCCAGCCATAAACTGCTCACTAAAAGCACTCATAACTATCTATCTGGTATTCCAGCCATCTCTTTCTCTCCCACACAAAAACTGAGGCCAAAAGAAGATAAAGAATCCCCTGCAGAGATGAATTATGGCACCCCAAACACAACCCAAGTCTCAGCTTGCACGAGATGTTCTAATAACAATAATCGCAATCATAATAATCTCCTTTTGGCCCAAACACACTAAGTCAACAACCCCAACCGAACGCTATACACCATTCAAACCCAACCACACACACACAAAACCATTCCCCACTTGCACAACCCTTCAGCACTGCAATGGAAGCAGCTCTTCAGCCAATAGATGCTACCAGACTGCAAACTTATTCTCTTTTCGATCGATATACAGCCAAGAAGTGCAACGTAAAACCATTTTTTCGTAAAAGCTATGCGCCGCAAACGCCCTTCAACGGAAAATAACACGAAAACGTTAATTTTAAAACAAAAAAAATAATTTTTAAAAAAAAAAAAAAAAAAACTTCGAAAAAAAAAAAAAAAACATTTTGTCAATATTATCGTATTTGGTTGGCATCATGCACGTAGTCCCCTGGTGCGCCAACCCCTACCTCAATGCCCCGGCAAGGCAGCTCGGTAGGTGGGCACGAGTGGCAAGCAGATGTACATTCAATATTAATGCCCCCTGCTCGAGTGGGGCTTAGAATAGCTTTTGGTTGTGCAGGCACAGCAAAGAGATTGGTGGAGATGCATAGTCCTCATCTGACACCGTTTTCTTCCCAAGGATCATGAATGCGAGTACGAGGGGGAAGCAGACGCAGCCAGGCAGCCATGCGAGCGAATCTCAATTCCCCTCCCTCCCTCCCCCCAATTCAAACTATATTTTTATGTATGGAGGTGCCGCGTATAACGTTCTCGACGTTTTCAAAAAGAAATAAAAAATATAAAAAAATTCAAAAAAATTCAAAAATTCAAAAAGTGTAAAGTAAAAAATTAAGTTAGTGCTTCTCGCAAGTATAATATGTCTGACCCCCCTAAAGAGAAGACATTCCAAATGCCTAGAGTGCGGCCGCGTAATGAATAATTCGTGAAGAATTGAATTTACCAAACAGATGCTTCCAGTACATCAAAAAAAAAAAAAAAAAAAAATATTTAAACCCAAAAATCAAGTAAATTTCCACTCGTTTTTTTTTCTATTATCACTAATAGCAATCAATCAAACACGCCCCCGTGGTCGCCAATTTACAATTCCACACATTTCCCTTCCGGAAAAAAAAAGTGTTTTCTTTCTCCCCTCAAATATTGCGAGAAACATGGAGACTTTTCAGTGGCAAGAGTAGGGAGGATGTTGGGGGGAATAAATAGTAGATGAAGCCCTGCATCGCACGGGTGCACCTCCTTTTTCCACACCCTTGCACCCTTCGCTTTGAACCCGAGCTCTATAATTCAGGGTTTGCTTACAAATGCAAAGAGGGCAATGCCACGACCATCCTCAACAGTGAAATATTGGCCACCAGAGGTGGACGAGTTTTGAAACGCGTCAACTGAATGTATAAAGTTCTCGCCAGCAAAGATAACCTCGCAGCGAGATCATCTTCAAATTACATCTGCGCTGACCCATGCACACTAAAGTAATATCCATTTCCCATTAAACTTCCTTTTCGGTGCGCACTGGACTACTTTTCAATTCGCTCATGCAGCAAATCCAATCGCTCACAGTCATCGGTCATTGCATTCAATCCTCGTTAAAACCAAACCAGAAAAATCTGCTTTCTTTCAACTTGTATATTGCGAGTATGAATAATTGCTATTCAAATTAAAGTTTGATCGATATCGATATCGATATTTTTATACTAGTCATTTTAATTAATTTTAATTAATTTTTGGCAATTTTTCTTCTATTCCGTTTTGCTCCAAGGGCCACCCGGATAAATATTAGCATTTTAATTTAAAATTTATTTATTTATTTATTTATTTTTTGCCTTCAATTAGGATGTTGATTAGAGCAATTTTTTGAAACCGTGTTAAGTGAGATCACGTATAACAAATCCACAATTACATTTGACAAAAGAGATCGAGCCGATAAAAACATTATACATATATTTTTTTTTAAAAACATATTTCTGAACCGTGTTAAGTTAAGCCGATCTAAGCTGCCAACCAGTTTTCCTTAATAACAAAACCATTAGGTATTTCACACTTAATTGACCCCATGAGAACAAAAATCATTTTTAAGCTCGAGTCTACACGCACCATCAACTAATTTCCCTCCAATTTTTAACTAAATTGACCAATTTCCTCGCACTTCTGGTCACGAAAATTCACAGTTCCGAACTCACACCTCCCTAAATTACTCAACAAAACAATAAAAATAAATAAAATAAATAAAAAAATCGACCTAAAATTAAACTAAAAAAAAAAAATCCTAATTCCCTAGCCAATCTAAAAAAGCAACAAATTGTTCGACATAAATCTCGCAAAATGAAGGCCCTGAAAAGTCGGCTTTCCACGCCTTTTGTCAACGGATCTTCTTAATACGAACGAGGGCGTCTGAAAAGCCGAAACAAATGCGGGCAATGAGGCCTCTTGTCTTTCATCATCTCGAGTAATCAGTTGAAGCTCCTCTCTGTCGTTCTCTCTCGGCTTAGCAGAAGAATGGGAGGCGGAGCTTGTTGAGGTCTGTGCCGCATACTAACATAATCTCGTCATGCTTTGGGTGCTACGAGTGCTGCACTCATAATTAATTCCAGCTGAGGGGGTTTGGCCTCCGACACCTCACAACCACATCACATTAACCAGCCACTGGATGAATGCCTGCCAAAAGAAACTCGCACAATCCTTCATCTCTACCCCCTCTTTTTTTCAACCCCCCCTCACCCCCCCTGATTTACCAGCCCCAATACGTGACGCAAATTAATCAAAACCTTTAACCAAACAACCAATTCGCACATTTTTGCATTTTTCCCTCGTTAATTCTCAATTTCGTCAATACCTTCACTTCCCCATCAAACAAAAGGTTCCTCCAATGTCATTTTACACGTATTAAACTGCACGCCTCGGGCTATGCTCGCTTAATCTCGTGGAGGAGCAGACAGGAACAAATGGCAGACAAGAGTGGCAACTCAGGTTGATCTTTTTCGTCCGTAATGGCCACCTACCTCCCCACCCCCCCCTTAAAAAAAAAACCTCATAAATCTACGCCAAAGATAAGATTAAAAATACAGTCCTCTGGTGGCCTTGGTGCGCACATGCCACGGGCACATATCCCCCTCTTGAAACCAACAACTTGGTCCGTCTTTATCTGGCCACTGTCAACAGCGTAGGATGTCACGTGACTGAATGATAAAAATGTTGAAAACTACTCGTCTTATTTTTCTGCTTTCAAATGAGCACATTTTAAATTCATTAGACACCATCTGTTTTCTGTTCACTGACCTCACCATTACCTAACTACCTCCTGCAGAGTTAAATATTCAGAGGGGGGAAGGGAAAGAGAAAAAAAGAAGAAAGAAATACATACATACATACAACTGATAAACGAGTTTTAAATAAATATTCAACCGGAAAAAAATTATCTCATGCTACTTTGCAAGAGCGACCAAGTAAGAAAACATCCTGATTTGTGGCCAGCACGAGTCAGGACTTCCTTTTGGGAAAACGCACAGCTGTTGGTTGGGTGGGGGAGAATGGTTGGTAAAAAGAGAGTTTTAAAAAATTGTGCTGAAAAAACAACCAGAGCCGGGAATTGTGTTGAAGATGATCGTGTTAATGTAATGTAGCATATACTGAAAGAATTTCACGAGCAAAGTGCAACACACGTCATACAATGTAGAAGGAAACAATACTGCTCCTTCTAAAAACTGTTTTTCATTGTTTACACAGCTTTCTAAAACAGTTTTTCATTGTTATACAGCTTCTAAAACTGTTTTTCCATTGTTATACAATTTTCTAAAACTGTTTTTCCATTGTTACGCAGCTTTCTGAAACTGATTTTCATTGTTACACAATTTTATAGAACGTTTTCATTGTTACACAGCGTTCTAAAACTGTTTTTCCATTGTTACACAATTTTCTGAAACTGTTTTTCCATTGTTACGCAGCTTTCTGAAACTGTTTTTCCATTGTTACGCAGCTTTCTGAAACTGATTTTCATTGTTACACAATTTTTTAAAACTATTTTCCATTGTTGCACAATTTTTTAAAACTATTTTCCATGTTACACAATTTTTTAAAACTATTTTCCATTGTTACACAATTTTTTAAAACTATTTTCCATTGCCATTGTTACACAATTTTCTGAAACTGTTTTCCATTGTTACATAATTTTTTTTAAAACTGTTTTCCATTGTTACACAATTTTCTAAAACTATTTTCCATTGTTACACAATTTTCTAAAACTATTTTCCATTGTTACACAATTTTCTAAAACTATTTTTCATTCTTCCACAATGTTCTAAAACTGTTCTACATAGTTGCACAGCTTTTTATTAATAATTTCAACAACAAAAATATATTTTTTTTAAAGAGTTCTAAAGACAGCTGCAACAATTTAAATTTTATCCCCATTATTAATCAAGTTTAATGAACTATAACAACAAACAGTACACCAGAATACTTCGTAATAGCCTATTGGTGCCTGGATCAGTTTTTGAACTCAAATAACTTAATTTGCTTTTTTTGATTACCATTGCAACCTGAAATTTCTAATCATGTTAATACACATGTCATGCTCTAATTGCAATTTAAAAAAATAAAACAGCCAAATTTTTCTGATTTGTGATCTACACCACTTCCTACGTGAAGTGTTTAAATTTAAAATAAAAATAAAAAAAAACAAAAAAAATAAAAAAAAACATCCGCCATTAAAACTGAAGACTTATTTTTATCTCTGTAATTTATCCCCGCAATATTTTTCAAAGCAAATAAAAACTGACTTTAACATCTCAAAAAAAAAAAAAAAAAAGTAAAAATTTTTCCAACAAAATAAACCCTTGAAAAATTAAACCAATGAATAATAAAAGATCCTTCAAAAATGCATTTAAACCCATCACTTCAACCCAAATTAAACATTTACCAAAAAACGAGAGCAATTTTTAAATTACATTACGTTATAAAACTTACAACACATTTTTTTCCCATCTACTAAACACCAGTCACAAACTCCCAATCAATAATTAATTGATTGAGCAAAAAGCAGAAGAAGAAAAAAACCCTTTTCCTCCACAACTCCTCCACCTAAGGCCATTTTTCCATTCAAAACTGGCAAGGTAAGCATGGATGACACACTTTAATTCAATACAGCTGCAAGCAACCATCCATGCCACTCTACTTACATCCTTATGGCACAAACGCACTACTTCAAACCCACCCACCATTTTATTTTTCCGAGGTCCTTTTTTTCACTCAACCAAACAAAAAAAAAATAAATAAACAATAGCTCGAAGAGAAATATGGGTAATAAAGGTCAAATTTGATGTGAAATGTAAAAAAAAAACACAATAAAGTTGAAGTTGGCCATCAGTTTGCAGTAATTGGTCATTTCTAAATTGACCTCAACTGGACTTGAGAGAGTAATTGCCTCCTTCAATAGAGGGGGGTGAAAGCGCGACACCAGAACCTTTTACGCCGACCTATTTTCTTTTTTTTTCTTCTTTTCTTTTCTTTCTTTCTTCCCTTCTCTCTGTCTCCCCCACCCCCCTTCTTGCACTCGGTCAATTTTGATGAATTATTATCGAACAACAATATGGCCGACGTCTCGTTTTCACTCACAAGTGCGTGCTGAGAGAACAAAGGATGTTGAGCACAAAACAGGAAGAACAGTTGGTTTGCTTCTTTGCATTGTGAATAATTCCCTCACTTAACTGGTAAATACAGCAATCATTTCGGGCACTAGGCTTCAACATGTGCTATTCCATGCTCAGTTGAATAAACAACGCAGGAAAAACAAAAAAAAAACAAAAAAAATTTAAAGAAATAAGAATTTTTTTTTTTTTTTTTTTTTTTTTGGCTTTTGACCCTTTTTATCGGTCATCTTCAGGTTGGATTGCATTAAAACTCTGGACAAGGTTAAGAGAAATGAAAAAAGCTGCCAATTTGCGACTTGTTTGCGCGGTATCAGACTGGAACAGAATTTATTTGAGATAGAGATTATAATAATCTTCTTAGTTTTTCATGCTCTTCAAAGGATGTTGGTAGACCAGCTTAAGTTGTTGTGAGAAAAGAAAAAAAATTATTTAAGTGTTTCGAAACAAAGAAACCTTAGATTCGAGTTATTTATTTCGTTTCATCACCAGAAAATCGCTTATTAAAAGCGATTTAAAAAAAGGCCTTGTTTCCTCCCAGTGCATTTTTGACAGTATTTGTATACATATCATTAAAAATTAGTTCTTATCAATTTTAACGACCAATCAGTCCAAAGTACAATTTTTCCTCAACATAAAAAAAAAAAAAAAAAAAAAAAATCATTATTTTCCACCAAAAAAATTTTTTTATTTACTTTTCTCAGGTATCAATCAATTAAATTTAAAAATAAAAGCTTAAAACCTGACCTAATACTTAAAACAAAACCTCCCAAAATAAATCCAAAGTGATACAAAACACACATTTGTCTCGCGTCTAAACAGCCATATTTTCCCCTAATTTATTTGTCCCATATAAAGAGGCCAAAAAATCCAGATAAAAGGCAACGAACCACTAATACACTGTTAGTGTAGCTACCACAAAATCCCAGTCACCGTCCCCACCCCCCCTTCTCCTTCCCCATCTTGTCAAATTATTCGGCCAACTATTCATGCGTGAAATCCAATTTCTCTCCTCGCTGCTGACCCTGCCCTGCAGCCTCGCACAAAGGCACAAGGCTCAAATGTCACTTCTCCTTCATTTACAAACAAAAATACAACCTCGAATCAACTCAAACTCAACACATTTCTCCAATAATAAAAATATATTCAACAAAAAACTCAATCATGTTTTCTTTTCAAAAAATATTTCTTCTTCCCTTCCCATCCCCATTTCACAGAATCTCCAGTTAGCTTCACCCCAGTTCGCTTCTCCCATCCCAGGAAGCAAATGGTTGAGCCCATGGCCTCTCGAGGCTCCCTCGCAGCTGTAGGGCGGCCATTCAAGGGGGGGTGAATGATAATTTACAGGATTTGGATTATCCTCGCTGTAATTCCACTTCACTCCCTTTCCCTCGCAGATGGGAGAATGAGAAAGGGGCGATTCATGGGGGGGCGGAAAGGGGGGGAAAAAAAAGTAAAAAAAAAAAAAAATGAATGTAAGGAAAATAATAAAAGATGGGGAAAAACGGTTCTAGGTGCAAATTAGTTGAAAATCTGGTCGTGTTAATTTGAGTTTGGTTTTTCTCAGTTGGATCAAGATTATGTGCGCTACTCAATTAATGAGAATGTGTCTGATATCGATTAGCCTGCAGTGACTGCAACGCCCACACACGAGCGCGAATGGGCTTTGCTCACACCATTTCGACATTGGGCTCGTTCAAATTAACTTGTCACAATAATAGAGCATGGAACCTCGTTTCCGACCATGTTTTTCACTTTGCCAAACCTGAAGCAGGTGAACATTTCTCTTTTTTTTTTTTTATTTTTTTTTTTTATACATCAACACAGAAAAAAGTGATAATTATAATTATAAACATGACAAACCAAGCGTAAAATGTAATTTAAACCGCTATCATTTCATTTTATTCACTTTAAAAGCTAAAAAAAAAAAAAAAGAAAAGAAAAAGCAATAAAATTAATAATAATACTTAAGATATATCGATATTTTATACATAAAAACAGGTAAAAAAAAAAAAAAAAAAGATTGTTAAATATTAAATTTCCAGTTCAATGTGACTTTAAACTCATTTCCTCGAAACGAATAAAAATGGAAATTAAAAATTAAAAGAATAAAACAAAAAAGAAAATGGCAGCTGTCTTATTTTTTCGCGCTCAAATCCCTCGAGCTCATCAAAACCAATCTCGCAATTAATTCACACAGAGCAGCTCCAACTTCAATGCCAAATACCTGCCAGACACACGTTGAGGGCACCGAGGTCCCCCTGCACACAAAGGAAACCAAACCACGCGAATTCAAGCGTGAACAATTTCGCCCTCTCCCTTCGGCCCCTTGCATGCCCCTTCTCCTCAATACACTGAACTTTGCAACTTAAACCCAAACAATATTCACACACCGGTAAACATCCTGTTGCTAATATCCAATGACAATGGGCGACAAAATTCACCCTTTATACCAAAAAAATAAAAAAATAAAAAAATAAAAAAATAAAAAAATTTATTGCATATTTTTGATGGCTTCTTTTCGCTTCCAATCGCGAAAGGAATGCGAGTGGATTTTTCGGGGGGAGGAAATGTAAGCGGCAGCAGTGGAGCGTAATTACTGGTTACACGGCGCCCTTATTGCGAGTATGAAGACCAGCGGGTAAAATGAGACGGGTGGGTGTTTCTGGAAGGATGATTCTGCTGTGGGATTGGAGGGTGGAGCTAATTAGGTGCATGGAAAATGAAGAAATCGAAGAGAGGACACGGGAGAGAGAGAGAGATATGAATGTATGGATTTTGATTTTAATTAACAATGTGTATCTTGTGTTGATTTCGGTGCGGGTAATTTAAAATAGAGATGAAAGAAACATAAAATTTAAAAAAATTAATAAAAATGAATCTAGAAAAAGTCACGAATTAATCTTTTTACTCTGAAGATGAAAAACAAAATTTGAAAAAAACAAAAAAATTATTATTTTTTTTAATTAAAAAATTTAAATTAAATAAACAAATTAAAAATTAAAGCTGAAATCCAAAACCACGCTCGCTTTTCTGACTAATAAAAATGAAATTTTTGCTCAATCAATCACCGTAAGTGGTTTAAACGATGTGACAAAGCATAAATTAACTTGCAAAATCGAGAAATCCAATAAATTAAACCAGTTGTGAATTCAAACAATAATTAACGGCATAAACTCCACCAATTATCTCCAATTAGAAAAAAAAAATAATAATAATAATAAAAACTACTAATAGAAATTCAAAACCATTAAAATCTCACTAAATTGACCCCACCATAAACAAAACTCAAAAAAAAAAAAATTAATTACCACCTCGCGAGCTAACCAACAACCTTTCCACCCCTCCTCAATGACCATTACAATCATAATTATAACGAGGAAAAAGCGGGTTGCTGCAACGATATTACACCCGACACCGTGCGGCTCGCGCCATAAACCAAATTGACACGGTGACAATTAATCTGCCAGCTTCTCCAACCCACATGCAACGTATAAAAGGCTGCCATTGCAGACGAGGCCCATCCGAAGCCATTTATGGAGCATGGGTGCGGCTGCAGATGGAGCTGATGGTGCAACTCTACTCTCCCTTCCCTCCCACACACCCAGTCGTTTCGCTCCAGCTTCGGCTTCTGCAGGAAGAGAAAAATTGCTGCACTTTTTTTTTTTTTTTTTTTTTTTTTTTTTTTGGTGGTGATATTCATTTTAATATTGAGTAAAAATGTTGACCGACAAGCGTGTAGTTGTAGTTGGTGCGAGCGAGCCGTTCGTCATGCATGGCAAGCAGTTTGAGCTTATAAATGCACAATGCAGTTCAGTTGGAATTTTTCAAACGCACGCAGTATGAAAGATTTCGGTTGCGAGAGAATTTTGAAAAGGATGTGAGCACAAGGGAAATTGCTCCATCGATTTTTCCTTTCACTCGGCTGCATTCATTAAAGTGAAATAGATACAGCAACGCTTACAACTGACACACGCTTAAAATGGGCAACTCAAAACACGGATTTCCTACAATAACATTTGTTTAGTGGTCCTAAAAAAATCAAGATTAAAAACAAAACAAAAAATTATCTTTTTTTATTATTATTCATTTTTTTATTTTTTATTTATTCGACGATAAAATGTTGGAATTGAAACTAGAAACGTAAAAAAACTCTATCGGGAAAGGAAATGTAATATTTTTGCACGGTTTTTGAGGAAAACCTTGTCAAACTTATTAAAAATGCGAAAAAAACCAGCGCAAAATCAGCAGATTTTTTTTTTTTTTTACTTTTTTTTAAAAAGATTTTTATCAAAATAAAATTTTTATTTTTTGTTCTAAAGATAAAAAAAAAAAATAGATTTTTTTTTTTTTTTTTTTTTTGAAAAGGAGTTACAAAATCATAAGATGTTCCTTGTCTATCCGCTTTAATTCAATACTGCAATTTCTCCAAGCTGCACGGTCGTCATGAGCGCCCCATAATACAATATTTAATCCTACAGTACATTTCTGAAGGTAAAAATAGACTCGAATGATATAAAACCCAAGAAAAACACATTTTAAACCACTCAAAAACCCCAATTACCCATTTCCATCACTAATCCATTGACATTACTAATTAAATTCATCAAAACCCCTCGACAAACCCCCAATTTCAATCCAAAAAAAACTTAATAATAATAATGTCGATTCCAATCAAACTTTGATTCACTTTCCCGGCTCTAAGAATGTTCACAACCCATAGAAAACCGGATCAAAATATTTCCCTCATTTCTCCCCTCCTCCGTACAAGAGCCAATCAATACGTTGCAACCAAATCTAAGAAAAGAGGTGGGAACTAGAGATTTAAAAGTAAAAAAAAAAAAAAAAAAAAAAAAAAAAAAGTTTCCATTAGTGCGACTATTTAATTTTCCAATTTGTACGCAATTGCAATCGCGATTGCTTCATTGTATAGCCTATCACGCCTAGACTGGTCTCTGAATTTCAAACGAGATTGCATGTGTGTACAGCAACACCAACTTTCCACGAAGGCCGGGCAGGCGAGGCAACAGGAATTCTGCACACATGATTTAAAAAACAACATCACACACCTTATTTCACCTCCTGATTCGCCTGGGGAACGCTGCATCCGCCATTTCAAGCCTCCCAAAAAAAATTTTTTTTTTTTTTCATCTTTTTCTAGCTGATCTAAATGTCAACAGGAAATTAAATGATGTAGTCAAGAAAATTAAGATAAACTGTCAGTTTAGATAAATTTTATTATTATACTTTTTTTTTATTTGCTCGTTGAAGGGGAAAATTTGTTGAAGAAAGAACAGTTGTTGTTTGACGTTTTGCCAATTGCATTTGGCACAATTTTCCACCAGATTTACATAACAACATGTGCTCTTTTCTTTGCACTGGTGATGATAATGTGTGTGGCCAGCCACACATTTCGCTTCTCGTTCGCTCGCTCGAAAATTGCACAACTTTCACACAAAGCTCTTTTTCCAATTTGGGCAAAAGTCAAAACTGTCTTTCCTCTTCGCTTCACTACCCAAAAAAGCAGCCAACTAAACACGCTTTTGTGTCCTTGTTGCACTCTTTGTCCCAAATTCGAAAACAAGATAGCGGAGTTGAAAAAAATAAAAAAAATAAAAAAAAACCCATTGAGTACCTTGCAGGTTTTAGTGGTATATCACTATTTCACACATCCATTACCCCTCCCCCCAAAAAAACCATTTCCGCCTATTGTTACTAAGTGAATTGATGACAAAACGCTGAACCAGCTGTAAAATAAAATAAAAAAACACGCCATTTTTGTATGCAAATTGCAAATTACCACCCTCGCTTAAACCCCACACCATGAACCGAAGGAAAAAAAAAATCATTCGGGAATTTAGAGACGAGTAAGAAAAGTGCAAGTAAAAATCAATTCTCCTCTTTCATTTCACTCGAGTTCCCTCAAGGTACAATCAAATTTTCCACGAAATCATGTCAGAAACAGACATTCGCCTCTCCAACAAAACACCATCAAGCTACACGACTTGTAACCTTTTGCCAGCCCCCTCCCCTGCAGTAGAAAATAATAAAAAAAATAAAAAAAAAAACTAGAAAAATCTACGTCTGAATGATGGATTTGCGCCACATAAGTGCGGCTTGTAAACTATATCTGCACAGAAAGAAGTAAATACCAAAAAAAGAGCGAAAGAGAGCGAGAGAAAAGGTTTGAAAAATGCAGTGAAGTTGCACACGAGCAGACACAGTAGTTGGCACCGAGCCAGACAACGAGATTGAAGCAGTGTGGCAATACATTGCAGTTGGGCTTCGGAGGGGACAATGAAAGGTACTTTGAAGAACGGAAACTCAATCGTAGCTTAAAGTGCTCTTGCAAGATGAAAACCTAACAACCATTCTTTCTCGCCGACATCAACTTTATAGTCGTGCATCAATGATAGGCATTGTATTAAAACTCGTAAAAAGCCAAGCAATGTCAATTTTAAAGGTCGCACTAATAAAACAATTTAGTTTTTTTTTTTTTTTTTTTTTTTTTTTTTCTTTTTTTTTTGGCTTCTGACTGAAACAGTTATTTACCTTGTGACATGTCACGTTTGGCCTTTGTGACTACTGAGCGGTAATAAATGTTCACTCGGTTGGTTTTTCTTATTTCTCAGCATGGAGTCGCTATCGGGCTTTGAAATTTTTATTTATTTAAAAAAAAAATTGCCTCTGAAATGCATCAAAACAGTTGATAAACAACAGGTGTTCAAACGTTCTGTTTGTGGTGTTTATACAGTCAAATGGCGTTCGAACTAATCGCAAGAAACCCGAGAAATCTGTTCGTTACAACGAAAGAGGTTGTTGTGTGGTAGGAAATAACTAGGGATGCACCAAATACAAGATATTTATTTTGAGATTTTTGTATTTATTTTGAGATTTTTGTATTTATTTTGAGATTTTTGTATTTATTTTGAGATTT
>JAQFXT010000355.1:0-43158 GCA_034683725.1 Strigamia crassipes
AAAAGGATTTTAAAAAGATTTCAAAAGGATTTTAAAAAGATTTCAAAAGGATTTTAAAAGGATTTCAAAAGGATTTCAAAAGGATTTTAAAACGATTTCAAAAGAATTTTAAAAGGATTTCAAAAGGATTTTAAAAAGATTTCAAAAGGATTTTAAAAAGATTTCAAAAGGATTTTAAAAAGATTTCAAAAGGATTTTAAAAGGATTTCAAAAGGATTTCTTAAAGATTTTGATCGATTTTCTGGATTTCCAGGATTTCCAGAATTTTTAAGATTTCTAGGATTTCCGGGATTTCTTGTATTTGAGGGATTTGTTGTGGATTTGAAGATTTCAGGGGAATTTCTACATAGGTTTTGCTTGATTTTGCTACAAATTTTGCAACAATTTAGAACATTTCACGGATTTTTAAGATTTCCAGAGGATTTCTAAGATTTCTAGAGGATTTCTAAGATTTCTAGAGGATTTCTTAAATTTCCAGAGGATTTCTAAGATTTCCAGAGGATTTCTAAGATTTCCAAAAAATTTCTAAGATTTCCAGAGGATTTCTAAGATTTCTAAGATTTCTAGAGGATTTCCAGGATTTCCAGGATTTTAAAATTCAAAATCTTAGCCCGTACGAGATTTCCAGCATTGGCTACCCCCTCGGGTCCCTCACAAGCATTGAACACGGTTGGGTCCAACTGTTCAATTGCTTTAAAGCCGACCCTGGAAATCATAACTCACGCAGATTATCGTTTCTTATCGTTGTTATCACGCGACATACCCAACTGAAATTCTACAAAATATTAACAATAAATAACTAGAAATGCCACGCTGCGATGTTATTTTTTTGTCACGAAGCACCGCTATCGACGAAAAAGCTTTCTGCGACTTTTGACATTTTTTAACTATTGAATTACGACAACTTCCACAGAAACAATAAAAAACCCGTTGAATAACAACAGGAAACTCAAACTTTTTTGTTTGTTTAAATATTTTTTTCTAGTGCCAAAAAATGATATAATTCGATATTCAAAAGATCTGCCCTTTTCCTCGCTTCCTCGAGGTCCAATTTTGAGTGCTCAACAAATAAATCAGACACGATGGATCAATATTACAAATTCATCCTTCAGTTGCCAATGGCAACCCGTAACAAAGCCAGATGAGGCGCGAACATTTCTTTTGCTTTTTCCGCACTACTTGCGTACTTTAATAGGGATTTCTGGCAAAACAAATTCAATAGGTGAATAATTTAGCGAAATTGGCAAAGAAACGAAAGTCGAATTTTGATTTATTCGCTAATATCAGCCGCTGTCTGCTTTATATCGATTGGCCTCGTTTTCAAATGTCGGGGAGGGCTTGAAATGACGTCATGTCGTTCTCGCCGAAGGATTGTACTCCATTTTTGCCATTATCTCACATATCGTCTAGCGAAAATATGTGTTTACGTTCCCGGCGTAATTCCCAAGCGAATTTACAGGTTAATCAGCTCTCTACGGATCACTCACAATATGTCGAAGGTGATTAGCCAGTCAAAATATTTGCAATGTCATTTTAATTTGATTAACTTTGTTTTTATCATGTAATGTTGACTGAATTAATTTAATTGATAATTAAAAATGTTACGTTTGCTCGTTTCTCAATTTGGAATATTTAAAAAAAAAAAAAAAATTAATTTTTCTTATGTTTTATGCAGTTTTTGAAATTAATTTTTGGTTTGTTTACTTCCAGGACCACCAATAAGTAAATTTGATAGAAGAAAATCAGGTTTGTAATATATTTTTTTTTTGTATTTTTTTTATATAGAAAATTGCAATATTTTACCGCAATAAAATAAGATTTGTACAAGCGGGTTCTTTTTAATGCTACAATAACTCTGTTTTCCCCCAATAAAGTCAATAAAAAACTCAATGTTATATCATTTTCAAGCGAAATCAACAATATCGCATTTATTTATTTATTTATTTATTTATTTATTTATTTATTTATTTTTAGTGTTTGCGGAGCATTATGATCCTGAAGCAGATGATGATGACGACGTTCAAAAGGTATGGTGATTTTTAATTGGTTTACGTGCAGATGGGAAATCGGAGGCGATGACGTGTGAAATGGATCTCCCTCTCTCGACGGAATTAGAATTCGCGTTAAATGCGAGATTACGCATGTAGATTTATGCGAATTAATCAAAATGCTATATAAAAAAAAAAACCAACAAAGAAGTCGCGGATCTTTCAAATTGTCATAAAAAATTGTTGTCGTAGAAAAAAAATGCATAAAAAGTTTTTTTTACCAATTCCTGAAATTCGCATTTCCCTACATCGCAAAGTTATTCCGTTTTATTGCTATTGCGTTGCGTCTGCGTCTGGCGGCCGCTTTCTGCGATTACTGGACGCCCCCTTGGCCATACACTGTCGGTTCACCGCCTCACGTTATCGTCCGAAACTTTATTAAGCGACTAATGATACATGATGAACCCTGGAAATGGGCAAGTTGGGCTTCTCCCGCCTACACTGCGCGAATAGAGTTAATAGTGCAGCGCAGCGAAGCTGTCAAGGGGCACGAGATAAACAATTTTACACTCGAAATAAGAGACTTTGGTTTGCTGCTTTGCAAAAATGAAATGACACTTCACTTTTTTGTGGTTAAAGCGTTTTCCAATAGGAATTGGTAAAAATTAATTTTGTTTGCGCTTAGTCTGGTGAAATCGATTTTTATCTGCATGATTGGATAGTGAGATAATTGGATAAATTCTTTATTTTGATTTATTAATATTTGGTCTCAACTTTAAATGCAATTTATCTGCATTGAAATCAATGGAATTAAGCAGAGATCCTGTTGTTAGTTTCAATTTACTGATTATTATTGTCATTTTCTTTGTTTGGTGGTTTAATTTAATTTGGCTTGAAATTTGGTATAAATAGAAAAGTTCTTTCTTGTCTGAAGATTCATTGACCCTCCCCTCAAGTGTTGCATTATCTGTTTTAAACAGAGGTCGAGACATCTTTGGAATGAAAGGCAGGAAAGCTCAAGGGCAGCAAACATGAAATCTTTAAAATTTCAAAACTTCCCTTTTGCTGTGTTAAAACTTTAATCTGATTTGAAACTTTTGTTTACAAAACTTGTAATTAAGTTAAATAAATTAAATGATGTGTCAACGTTGTGTCATTTCAGGTGATTTTTCCTAAGAGCGATGAACAGCGAAAAAGGTTGTCCGACTCCGTGAAGGGAATCTTTCTCTTCCGCTCATTAGACCAGGTATGCGTGTACATAAATAAATAAATAAATAAATAAATAATGAAATAAATAAAATTCCTTAGCTTAATGTAATGGTAAAATTATAAATTTTGCAAAGATTGACCCGCTACTAAGGCTTACGGTCCCGGGATTGAAAATCTCGAGATCCCGGCCGGTATTTTTTTGGATTTAAATCCCGAGATTGATTTTGACCAATACCGGGATTGGCGTTTTTGAATGTTTGAATGTTTTTTAATGGGGCAGCATTATCAAATATACATAAACAATGGCATTTACGATATTGGAATGGACACTCCAATTTATTTTTAAAATGATATTTTCTAGGAACAAGTACAAGACGTATTAAATGCCATGTTCGAGCGGAAAGTTGACATAGATGAATACGTTATTAAACAAGGAGATGATGGAGATAATTTTTATATAATTGAAAGGTAATGGAAATTTAATTATATTCATTTATATTCAGTCACGTAGAATGATGTAGAATGGAGAGAGCAACATAAATTCTATCCAAGCTCGTGTAAAGTTAATACAAAAAAAAACTTTGTCAGTTTATCAGGATTTTTTTA
This sequence comes from Strigamia crassipes, assembly GCA_034683725.1. Classification (NCBI taxonomy): domain Eukaryota; kingdom Metazoa; phylum Arthropoda; class Chilopoda; order Geophilomorpha; family Linotaeniidae; genus Strigamia; species Strigamia crassipes. The sequence goes on from JAQFXT010000355.1 coordinate 3,804, forward strand.
AAGACTTCTGGTTGCGACAAACCGTTATTATCGCCTTCCTCCGAATATAACGGTATTGTGTTGTATTCGAGTTTGTTCAAAAATCTCGATTTTTCTAAAGTTTTAGAATTTTTTCGAATGTAACACAACTTCCAATACAACGCAATGGTGTTGTATTTTAATATGACTGAAAATGTTCAAGATTGACCTTAATTGTACAATATACAAAATGGGTCGACTTGAAATGCTAGTCTTCATCACTTATGGAAGAAGTAATGTTGTTAATGCTGATTTTAAGTGAAATAATTAATAAAACGAGCAGAAGTTACATAAAAAGTATGTAATACAACACCATGGCGTTTATTCGAATATAACGCGACTCTTATGCTGTATTCGAACACAACACAATACCGTTACATTCAGGGGAAGTCGGTAGCGCCAATGTACTATACGAGAATAAACTCATGCCACACCTTTACCTTTTTGTTTTAAACAAAAATGGATGTCCGATCCGTTAATATTATTTAGCAGACGCGTTCATTCAGAAACAATCATTTATTTCGTTTATTTAGTGGCAAAATCAAAGTCTTTACGCAAATAACGTAGTTTTTTATATTTTACTTGTTTATTACTTATTTAGTATGTCTTTATCTCCATTCTAACTTAAGTTATGAAAATGCATAGTTGTGTTTGCAATAATTGCTTGTAAATTTTACACACTTGACAGTGGAATTTATGATATTTATGTCCTGGAACACAACAACGAAAAATATGTGGGAAAATATGAGGACAGTGGAAGTTTTGGTGAATTAGCTCTAATGTACAACATGCCCCGAGCAGCAAGTATAAAAGCAAAAACACCAGGCTCTCTATGGGCTATGGTAAGAAATAAGATGCTGGACAAAGCTATATGGTCAAATATTTGACACCAAACTAGTGGATAATTAAAACACGTGTCCAAATATGGCAGCTTTATATATTATTGTCTAGCATCTTCATTTTTAAAATATTTAATTTAATTAAAAGATTTTTTTTAAACAAAATAACAGGATCGGATGACATTTCGACGTATTCTACTCAAAAATGCCTTCAAGAAGAGAAAAATGTATGAAACACTATTAGAATCTGTTCCAGTGTTAAAAGCGCTTGAAGTAAGATAAGATAAGATAAAAGTCGGTTCATTTCATCGAACTCGTTCATCGGGACTGTGGCATCTGGAAATTTAGTGTCGATGAAACGTATATCGGTGAAATGATCCGACCCGATAAGATAAACTACTCCAGTGGCGTAGCTAGACCTTTTGCCGCCCGGGGCGGTCTCTGGATTTGCTACCCTCTCTAAAAATTTTTGCAAAAAAACTTCCAAAATTTTGCTAATTTTTGCAAAATTTTCTAAATTTTTGTAAAATTTTCTAAATTTTTGTAAAATTTTCTACATTTTTGCAAAATTTTCTACATTTTTGCAACATTTTCCAAATTTTTCAAAAAAAATTTCAAATTTTTCAAAAAATTTTCAAAAATTGTGCAGAAAATCTAGGTAAAGTGCCGCCCCCAAAAAAGTGCCGCCCGGGGCGGACCCCCCCCTCCCCCACTTGCTACGCCACTGAACTACTCGACTAGAAAAAGTTTAACTGTTTATTTGGTGTCTGTTCATTTATTCGCCAGGAATGAATTGTATTTTGGTCATACGAGTTTAGTTTAGGATAGTTTAGGTTAGGTTTACTGGCGAATAAATGACTGGCGAATAAATGATCGTCGAATAAACCACACGACCTTGTTTATTTCTGTAGTCTTATGAAAGAATGAATTTAGCTGATGCACTTGTGCCAAAGACATTTGAAGATGAAGAGCAAATCATCCACCAGGTACTCAGAACCATTATATGACAACAACTTATATAATATATTTCAACTAACATTTTAGGGAGATGCTGCAGATGGAATGTATTTTATTGAAGATGGAACAGTTAAGATAACTATGATTGGAGAGGTAGAATCAATAAGAATTAATGAGAATCAAAAAAGTTTAGAGGCCGTCCATTTTTAGACCCCATGTAACCCCCCTGTAACACGGTTGTAACAAATTCCTGAACCCCTCTCTAAAATATTACGTAATAAAATTGAAACATTTACGGACGGCCCCCTATTGGAATTTTAAATAAATTTTTTTTTTTTTCATTTGATGTTAGGATGGTTCTGAAAGAGAAGTCTCTAGGATTACGAAAGGTGGTTATTTTGGAGGTAAGAACAAATTGGGAATTATTTATTGAAAATTAAGATTGAAACACGTTGTTACATTGCAGAACTGGCATTAGTAGCGCACAAACCAAGGGCAGCATCTGCTTTTGCAGTTGGAAAAGTCAGATTAGCGTGTAAGTTGTGGTTTTATTGGGAGAATCAGAAAAGGAAGTAAGTGCTTACCACTTAAAGGCGTCAACTTTGGAATGTCACTGCACATGCTCGGAGTGTACGTACAAGTATTCCTAAACGACCCACTCCATGCGTGTCAAATGCCACTAAAGAGTAGGAAATCAAAAAATAAACGCCATGTTTGAATCCGTCACGGGTGTATACGCACTCATCCTAATGAAAAAAATCAAAGGATACGGCCTTAAGTCTGGGCGTATCCATCTATGGTGCTTTAACTTCTTTATGGACCCTAGGCAGGGCCGGCCTTTTTCAAGTCGGGGCCCCAAAAGAAAAAGATATGGAGTGTATAGAAGTTGTGTCATATGACGCAACGAAAAACAGTGCGTTCACGTTACGTCTTACAATGTTGATGCGACCATTGATGTATTGATTTATTTCATTTAAATTTTTTTAAATTTTATAAATTTTTTTTTTTTGTTTTTTTTGGGGGGGGCCCTATAAGACTCGGGGCCCGGATGCTTTGCATGTATTTTACAGACCCGTTTTTTAAATAATAGAATTTTTGTTTACTTAACTGCAGCTGGGTGGTGCTAAATCCCGCTCTGTGCCGAAGTCTAGATTTTAATTTGGGTTCATGAATTCTAGATTCTAGATTAGATCGTTCTAGGTGTTTCTAAGTATATTTTACAGCGAAGCGCTGTAGAGAACATCTGCTTATAAGTAGTTATTATTTTAATGCTAAAGTAAACAAACTGAAGCTTTACTCTAAGTCGCTTGTTGATACAACCTTTAAATTATTATTGATTTTTCTGAAGGGTAAAAATTCTTGAGGATAAGAGTTTGGCAAGAGCTCGCGTGTATTTTGGCACGGCACGAGAATCTGTCAAATGTTACCATTTTGTTTTTATTGAGTAAGACAGAAATAGAAATCAAATCAAAGGCGGATCTAGGAAGTAGGGGGAGGATGCCCTCCTCTTCCTTCAGGCTTGTGAAAATTTATCAAATCAAATTTTTGCTGCAGATTTAATTGTTCATTTTAGAGCACTAGAATTTAAAATGCGATCCTGATGTGAGTCATGTGACACGAGATGTGTACGTTTTAACTACTACATTTTGTCGACAATAGAGGCTTGGCGTACAAAAAGCGTACATTATTTTTAAAAAAATTATGAAAAGCGTACATTATTTTTTTAAATTACAAAAAGCGTACATTATGTTTTAAGAAATTACAAAAAACGTACATTATTTTAAAAAAATTACAAAAAGCGTACATTATTTTTTAAGAAATTACAAAAAGCGTACATTATTTTTAAAAAATTACAAAAGCGTACATTATTTTTTAAAAATTACAAGAAGCGTACATTATTTTTAAAAAATTACAAAAAGCGTAAATTATTTTTAAAAAATTACAAAAAGCGTAGATTTAAAAAAAAATTAAAATGCACGAATACAGCGTACACAACAATGTTTTTGCACCACTAGCAAGGTTCCTGAATCTGCCCTGGAATAGGACATATAATTGAATTTGTTCCCCAAGAATAATCGATTTACCTTTTATTTGCAGTTCTGGATGTGCAAGCTTTCGAAAGACTCCTTGGGCCGTGTATGGAAATAATGAAACGAAGCATCGAAGATTACGAAGAACAATTAATTAAAATTTTTGGATCGCAAACAAATTTATCCGATGCACGATGATGACGTTTTAAATGTGCCCGTGTATCGTCATCTTGTTTGTCGAAAGAAAACACTATTCCTGATGCACAGAAATTTTCAAACGATTTTTTAGTTTCATATTTAGTTCAGACGGGGTTCTTAATTTGCCACTGCTTGTAGTGGTTGTTATGTATTTCCACGTTCATGATTGCACAGTCCAATTTGAATTTCAAGCTTCCAAATAACCAGTGGCGCATTATGGCGCTCATCAATTTATATTAATAAAATAAAATTATGTAAGCGTAGCGAGCGGAGTGCGTCGCGTGTGGTTGACACAGACCCATGAGCTTAAGGGATCCATGGAGGATGAAAAAAAAAGTGTTTTTTTGAATAAAAGAGTTAATCAACCCCCATCAACCCAACTCGCACATGGGCCCATTGTTATTTTTGGTAAATCGGTCCGTCAAATCTGGGGCCCATGTTGAATAATTCCCTAAAGGCTAGTTCACATGTATTGCGTTCATGCCTCGCGTGAGAACTTGTGACTGCCTTGTGGACACTGGCAACACCCATCAACAGGGGGCGTTGCTGGCCGGAAGTGGTCAACTGGCCACAGGGCGGAAACGGAAATGCCGTCTTTTCGGGACTGGCAGCATGGTGGGTCGAGTTGCCAACCATGTCCCTCTCCCCGAAGCAAGACGTGACCCGAGATGGTCTGAGAAGTCCGGGTAACTCCTGGTAGCTAACAGTCTTCGGCGCCCACATGGTTCTTGTTAGCCACGTGGTCGCTGATTGACATAGGTTAGGGTGTGGCAACGTACCTTAAGCTGGAAGGCACTGTCTGGAATCAACCCTTAGACAACTGTTAAAATAAAGGCCATAAACCGATACAAAATTAATTCTAGGCAGTTTCTTTCATTCGTGATCAGCATCCAGCACTGCTTGGCATTCCCCGTGCCAGCAATGCCCGAATTCCTCATTACAAACTGCCTTGCGTCATCTACGTGTGGTGATTTTGTGCGTTATTACGCACGAAGGACGAGTTGAAATTTTTTAACCTTAATGCCCGCGGCATCCGTGAAACAGCAACAACCACGATGGCGCGTTAATGTTGAAGCAACAATGCGTGCATGTGAACTAGCCTTAATATATCTGTGATCAGTCGTCATATACTTAAATGTTCCATTCGTGAAAATTAGATGTGACTTGAAAGTCATTTTTCAAAACTCACTTTCTTTAATTATGACGTTAAAAACGTCACTTCCGACTTCTAAAAGAAAGGAAAGTGAGTTTCCTTCAAGAATTAAATGCATCTAATGAGAATTGAGAAAAAGTGACTTTTTCATAAGAGATAAGAAATTATGGAAAAAAGATTTTGTCTCGTGGTGCTCCGATTTGTGAAGGAAATAAAGAAATTCTTCCCATGGGATTGAAGGAACACAGTATAGGTGAACATTTATCTATTCTTGGATCTAGACTTACGGAAAATCTATAGGATCAGGTTGGTCCGTGTAAGAGCTTTCAGGAAACTTAGCAATCGATAATCCGAAAATCTGTGCATCAATATTTGGTAAATTTTACATGAATTTAATTCGGGCAAGGCAGACGAGGATTTTGAAAATAGATAGAGGCCGCACAAAACCCTAATGTAAATTCTAGCTCAGTTTCAGTGGCTGGAAAGACCGTTATTATTTGTTTTGTACAGTTATTAATATCGAATTTATGTTTTGACTCGAGTTCCTTTTTTTGTTTGTATTCAATGGAAAAGAAAAAAATATCGAATTTTTTGGTAGCGGAAGACCGGAGCCAAAAATCCAATGCACTTTCTTTGTTTTTTGGTAGTTTGGTCTGAAAAAAAAATTAATTTGATGTAAAATAGATTTTAATTTGTTGTCAAAATAAAAGAAAACCATTGATTTTCCTATAAAGTCCATTACTGAACTCAAAACGACAACCATATCCGGGTTCTCGCTTAAACCTGGTACTTCGTTCTTGCCCCACATTTTCTTTCCGCTGGTGAAAGCGAAGATAGAGTAAGTTTAATTAGTTACTTTTTTTAAGTAAAAATCAAAACTACTATTAATAATAACAATGTATCAGTACTAATAAATATTTTTTCTCTTATTTTGATAATAAAAATTATGACTGCTTTTGTATAAATTAATCAGAAATTTATGAAAAGTGAGGTCACCATGAACCATCTTTTACTTCTACCAACGATTGACCGACTTTTCTTAGTCAGAGAAATAACAACAACAAAAAAAAATCAGTTCATTAAATGGATGAACTCGTTGCGTGCATTCCTGTCTTTAATCAGAAAACCGCTTGATTTGACCTTATCATCTATGCCGTGTGAATGGCACATTAAATTACCGAGCCCTATTTAATATTTTAGAAAATACACCGGATTATTGATTCACTTATTTCATAACGTCTGGGAACATCAGCTCCAACTAGTGGCAGAATTTCAAAGCTTTTGTCATTTTATATATAGCTCAAAAAACTAGAAAACACCTGAAAATAAAGAATATTTTGTTAATTTCAACATTATCTGTTAATTCTTCTCGATATTTAGTGGGGAATAGAAGTTTCCGTGTCCGGTTAAGAATGACCCGAGCTTTCCATACCAATTGAAATGCCGATCTTGATGTAATTATACGAATGGCTCTATCGGTCTTCCATACTTTCTAGTTATTACTCAAGACTAGACACCTTGTTATCACAACATGCTAGCAAGAATTCGTATGAATATGAATTGGAATTAACTTCATTGTGTCGGCGAACAACATAAACAACTTTTGAAACATCGTTTAGTGCGAATATGATCGATAACTCAGATCTATATCCCATCAGGTAAAGGAATCTCATCCGCAGCTGTCGGCATTTAAGCCTATTTTTTGCCGGTCGGGCGGCGGGTCACTGCCAAAACGTGGCATTTTATCACTCGTTCCGTATGTAGTTTAATGTATGCTGGAATTACATTGGGAATGAGATTTGATTTGGATTTTGAGTCACATTAGGATTTTAGGAGAAGAAATAATTTCGTTTTTCTTTGTTTTGCAGGTGTTGGGATACGGAGAATATCTTCGATATGGATGCTTCCGAACCGACCATAATAAATAGGTAGAATGGGGTTTGGTTGTTTGTTTGTTTATATTTTAAATTTAATTGAGAGTTTTTTATTTGCTTTTTTTTTTTAGTTCATCTAGCTCTGATTGCGGAGATGATTTTGGGTTAGCTAGTGGAAGGGTATTTAGTTTGACTGATGCTGATTATTCAGAATTGCCAATTGCTCAAATACTGGATTGCAGTTTATCAGGCATGTGTTTGTGATTTATTTATTTAGTTTTCACTTTTTTTTTATCAGAAAAATTCAATTCTTCACTTTTTTTATGTTAAAAAATTCAATTCTTCAATTTTTTATGTTAAAAAATCCATTTCTTTAATTTTTTTTGTTAAAAAAAATCCAATTCTTTAATGTTTTATGTTAAAAAAATCCAATTCTTCAATGTTTTATGTTGAAAAATCAAATTCTTCAATGTTTTATGTTGAAAAATCCAATTCTTCAATGTTTTATGTTGAAAAATCAAATTCTTCAATTTTTTATGTTAAAAAATCCAATTTGTTACTTCTTTTTACCTTTAATATCCCAATTTGTTACTTCTTTTTACCTTAAATATCCCAATTTGTTACCTCTTTTTACTTTAAATATCCCAATTTGTTACTTCTTTTTACCTGGTAAATCCAGATTTTTTTTCACTTTATTTATCTAAAAAATCCCATTTTTTGAATTTTTTTTGAATTTTTTTGTTTTAGATTGGGTGAATGAAGTTACTTGTCCAGGAACAACGGGTGAACCAGCTACGGTTGCGAACAAAAGTAGTTTACCCAGAAGAAAAACGAAAAGACACTACACAAAAAGTCTCCATCCATTTGAAGTTAACAAATGGTGATTTCATAATTATCTTAGCGTAACGTGCTGTTGAGAATACTAAAATTCTCATTCCACGCATTTTATGCAGGTCGAAATTAAGTTTTTACGAACAGAATGATGTCATAGACGAACTAACTGAAATCATCAGCACACAATTGGATTTGCCTCAACAACTTGATATTATTAGAATTATTGATCCCCACGCCGTTATATCCAGCACGGATAAACAATTCGCTATTGGTAACAAACATTTTTAATTTAAAAAAAATCAATTAAAATAATTTATTCCTAATAAATACCAGATGTAAACACTTTAACCGACAACAAATGGAAGGCATTAATAGACCAAATTTTGAAAAGTACAAACATCAAAGCAAAATCAAATCGCAATTGCAGAAGTAGAAAAGTAAAACGACAGCCAGGGAAGAAAAATACAAGAAAAGTATGAATTTCCGAGATAGAAAAATAATTTTTTTTTAATTTCTAAAATTTAATTTTAAATTTTAAAAACACAGAAACAAAACAAAGCGCAAGAGGACATTGAAATGCAGTCGGACGAAAGCGACAAAACGAAAAGGAAAACTCAATTAGAGAAAGAATACCTCAGTGGTTTGTTTGTGAAGGAAGAAATTCTCTCTTTGACGTCAAGTCAGCTCACTGAAGAAGATGTTGATATACTCGATTGATGTTTGCTTAATAAATTAATTGTTTATGGCTTATTGCTTGTACGTGCAAATTCATTTTTCCTTTTTCTCAGGGTAATTCGAGAAAAAAATTCACTTTCTGTGTAAATTTATACATAAAATGCTGCGATTGAATTGATAAAAACAATTAGTAGTCTTTGGAAGGTTAGGGAATCGAAGTTACCTCGTTTTGGTGGCGGTTTTTTAAACTTAGCATTTATACTCGTTTGGGGTTAGGCCTAATTTTGTTGTTTTTGTGAATTTGATAAGCATTTTTTTGATAAAATCGTAGACAAGATATTGATTTTTTTTTAACTGGTTTAAAAGTTTAAATCATGAGATATGGATTTTGAAAAAGAATAAAAATATTACTGTTATTATTATTATTATTATTATTATTATTTGAAAACGAGATGGGAAAAATAACTGCATTTCAAGCTATGACCTATTTATAAATTGTAAATGAAATTTTTGCAATAAAATTTGTATAATCCTTGAAAATGTCTTCTATTTCTTCCATTTTAAAATTTTAAAATTTATTTATTTATCTGAAAGAATTTTAATACTCAAGCTTCTGTTTATTATTTATATTCAAAGTTGACTATGCTGCAACCTAGTGAGAAAAAGAAAAAGCTCACAACAACGCTATTCAGGTATTTCGTGATCCACATACACAATTACTCCATTCAAATAACGTCTTATTATTGTGGTAAAGTATGCTTTAGATAACCATTTTTTGTAGTGATCGTTAATATTTCACTATTTAGCTAGAAAACACTCGGATTCCTCATGGAGCGCCATGTGGCTCAAGGAATAGCGCGATTGGCGGCCATTACGAGAGTGCACAAACAATTCGGCGTCTACCGCAATATGATTAAGAACCAAGGCAATCCGTACTCTCTTAAGGGTCTGAAGAATCTACGCCTGAATAAGAAAATTAAAAATATGCCGTATAGATCAGGATGAGACGTTTCCAACTGAAATGCGCCATCAAACTGTTCATTTTTATGACTTTTATCTGCAGTTTTGTGCTTGTTTATTTGTTCAGCGAGTTGTTAGAAAATGAAAAATTTAAATTTTTATTGGCGTATCGAAAACGTGAATCTGTCGAGCAGTTTGTGTCGTCTTTAGTCTCCCAAATGACATTTGTAAATTCCGCCAAAGTTGATTGGAATGCGACTAAATCGTGGCTCAACTCGAGGCAGATTCATCCGAATGATGCGCAGCACTTTGGAGATATTTTACTGCGCATGAGCAGTGAGAGAATTGTTAGAGCTAGTGTCGGTGGTGTTGGAACTCAAATTAAGATGATGTTGACGCTAGCGGGAGGGCAGAAAGTATTATTTAAACCTATGGTGTAAGTTGACTGGAAATGGAATTAAATGATTGTTTTTTTGGTGAAAATTATATGTGGTTTTGTTTGTTTCGCAGAGAAAAACGTGAATATATTGCAGATTCCAGTCCATATGCGGGGAAAGATCGTCATAATTGCGAAATTGCAAGTTTTCATTTAAATAGGTGAAATAAAGTAGCCATTCCAGTGTAGTTGTGAAGTGGACGTCATATACTTTCACAACTGTACTGGAATTCGTAGAGTTTTGTTTTGCGTGGAATTTAAATTGTTTTAATTTTTAAAAGGATTTTGAATTTTCGACGTTGTCCGTTAGTGATTGGAAGACGTTTAAATTTAACTGAAATGTATAAAATAGCTGATTTGCAATTAAAGAAAACGTTTTTTAAAAAAGGTATGTCTGTGTGAAATTGTAGAACTAAAAAAATAAATATTTATTTCTGTTAATCGATTGCAGCGAATAATTTATGTTTTTACGGTGTTTGCCACTACTGTGCGCCTAGTAGAGCTATCTGCGCAGACGCAAACGGTGTTTTAGAAGGAGCCATCATTTTATGGATCCCGCATTCACTAACAAAATTCAAACATCCGTGGAGTCGGACATACAAGAAAAATGTGCTGGCGAAGTACGAAATTAATTCTCGAATTGAAAAAAATTCGTAAAATTCATAAAAATTATTTTTAGATGGGAGAAAAACTCCGATTACTGCGCGGAAGTAAAAACACTACAACCGTACAGAACCGGTCCTCGCTTACTAGATTTAATAGATGCGGCTATTTTCGATTTCATTTCGGGTAATGCAGACCGACATCATTACGAAGTGCTAAACGGGTTCAACGACGGCGTAGTGTTGCTATTGGACAATGGAAAAAGGTAAAAAAAAATTACCTTCATAATTATTTTATAATTTATTTACTTATTTATTTCAGTTTTGGGAATCCATTTAAAGACGAAATAAGCATTTTAGCGCCGTTCGTCCAATGCTGCTTGTAAGTAAACCGAGGGGCCGACATTAGCATTTATAAATCTCTAGTTTTATGGATTTAATGATAGATTTATAGATTTAAAATCAGATTTATGGATTTAAAATCATATTTATGGATTTAAAATCATATTTATGGATTTAAAATCAAATTTTTATGGATTTAAAATCAGATTTATGGATTTAAAATCAGATTTATAGATTTAAAAACAGATTTAAGGATTTATTTTGAGATTTATGGATTTATTTTGAGATTTATGGATTTATTTTGAGGTTTTGAGATATATTTAGAGATTTAATGTGTGATTTAGAGATTTAATGTGTGATTTAGAGATTTAATGTGTGATTTAGAGATTTATAAGGGATTTAACAAGCCGTCGACGAGATTTATGGCAATTGTTGGCCCTTTCCCAAAGTAATCTCACTAATAACTCGTTTATAACCGTAAGAATCCGTCACTCGACATGGCAAACACTCATCCAGTTCACTACCCCACAAAACTCACTAAGCATTTCGATGCAACTGATTCTCTCCAAGGACCCCGTGGCCCCCGTTCTAACCGAACCAAATTTGCGAGCTATGGATCGTCGATTACGAACAATAATCCTCGAAATTGAGAAATGTATATCGAAACATGGTAAACAAATCGTAATAAATGACAATTTCTAGACCAAAACAAAAAAATCATTTATTTTTTAATTTTCCGAATTGAAATTAAAAATTTAATCTATTCCTGATCATCCACTTCTTCCTCTTCCTCCTCCTCGTCACCCTCCTCCTGTTCCTCGTCGCTTTCCTCGATCCTCGCCTTCTTCTTCTTGGGCTCGGACGCCTCGTCTTCCTCTTCGTCGCTATCCGCCAACGCTTTCGCCTTTTCCAAGCGCCGAGTTCGACGTTCGTCGATGTCCGACGCGTCGCTATCGGACGAATAAATCGGCCTATTATCTGCAATTAAAAATAATTAAAAAATAATTAAAAATTAATTAAAAAATAAATTAATTTTGATGTGATTTGCCTCTAAATGCGCCTTTTTTGTATTTATTTTTGATGGCGGAGAGGGAAATGGCGCCTTCGTCGTCGTCGTCGTCGTCGTCGTATTGTTCGTTTTCGAGGTACATGGAGTTGAGGCCTCTGGAGTGCGCGCGTTCTTTGACGCGGCGTTGTTTGTTTTCTCGACGGATGGAGGCTTTGAGGCGATCTTCCTCTTTCTTGATCATTTCGCTTCTGTGCGCTTCGGGGTCTTTGCCGACGTTGGGTAGTACGCGGATCTTTTGGATTTTCTGGCTTCGGTCGGCGACGGAAATGGTGATTTTCCTGTGCGTGAAGCTGTCGGTGGAGTGAGGTCTGAAAGTGAGTTTGGTTCGGAAGACGGCCTGGCCTTGAAGACCGGTTCCTTGTCGGATGAATAGGTGGTTGTGGTCACATTGGAGTTGTTGTTTGTGGATGTCGAATATTTCAGCGCCAAGATGTAAGGACATACTGTAAAGAAATCAAGAAAAATTGTTAAATGTGCAAAATAAATTAAGAAAATACGTAAAATACAACAAAAATCAAGAAAATGGTTGTGATTTTATCGATTTTATCGATTTTTTTGTTGTATTTTTATCGAATTTTGAAGGGTTCTGTTCTATTTTTTATCGAATTTTGAAGGGTTTTGTTGTATTTTTATTCGAATTTTGAAGGTTTTGTTGATATTTTACGACTTTCTTGATTTTTGTTGTATTTTTTACGACTTTCTTGATTTTTGTTGTATTGTTTACGACTTTCTTGATTTTTGTTGTATTTTTATCAAGAAAATCGATAAAAATACAACAAAAATCAAGAAAGTCGTATAAAATACAACAAAAACTTTCAAAAATCGATAAAAATCAAGAAAATCGATAAAACTACAGCAAAAACTTTTAAAAATCGATAAAAATAGAACAAAAACTTTTAAAAATAGATAAAAATAGAACAAAAACCTTCAAAAATCCATAAAAATACAACAAAAACCTTCGAAAATCGATAAAAATACAACAAAAACCTTCGAAAATCGATAAAAATACAACAAAACCCTTCAAAAATCGTTTTTGAAAAAACAAAACTACTTATTTCCTAATTATTACCTTCCGTCCGTCCACCTAACGATTTTCGTGTTGCTTTCCCGCACTGGATTCCCATCTGCATCAAAACCCCACCTCCACCGCACAGTATTTTCAACTTTGAGCTTTAAACGCGCCCGACCTTCCTCATCTAAAACTTCGTCCTCATCGATTTCATCTTCGTACGTCGCCGCATCGAACGGTCTAAACAAAAATATCAGAATTACGTTAAAAAAAATAACACCAAACGTTATCTCTTCACAAGTCATACCTCGTTTCCACACTTAAAAAATTGGGTAATTTAACAAAATTCAATTCTTTCCCTAAATCTGCTGTGATTTTTGGAATCTCAACATCGATTCGAGTCTCAGGGATTTCCTCATGCACCGGTCGAACCGTTTCCTCGTCCTCGTCGTCCACGGGCGGCGGAGGAGGAGTGGTTGACACTGGTTCCTGGTCCTGTTCGTCTTTTTCCTCCTCGTTTTTCTCCTCCGCGCCACTTTCGTCCGATATATCGTCCGCATCGCCGAATAAATCCTTCGCGGCCGCTAAAACCAATAAATAAATGTATAAATCGATCTAAATTGACATAAATAAGCGTTTACATGGCTTGGTTTCGTCATCTTCGGATTGATTTTCGGATGTTTGAGATTTGGGTGTTTCGGCTTCGGAATGATTGACTTCATTATCGGACATTTTCTGCTCGTTTTCGGACTCCTCGCGTTCGTTTTCGCCTACACTCATCTTCTCGTCGTCCGAACGTTCTTGTTCGTCCGCGGAATCGGCGTCCTCGTGCTCGTTCTCCGATTTCTCGTTTTCGGATTTTTCATTTTCGGATTTTTCATTTTCGGATTTCTCGTTCTCCGATTTTTCATCCTCCGATTTGTCTCTGTCCGACTGCTCCTCGTGTGCCGGCGCTTCAGCGTCGCCCATTTCTTCGGCATCGCTCGCTTCGTTCTGTTCGTTGTCGGACTCCGCGCGACCGTCCGACACTTCGCTTTTCGCGTCTTCGTTGTCCGACTGGTTGCTGGTGGCTGAGTGAACCGATTGATGACTAGCGCCTGATTGGTGGCTTTCAGCATCTGATGCTTGATCATCGCTTTGTTCGGCACCTAATGCGTAAAATTTATTTATTTATTTATTTATTTATTTATTTATTTATTTCAATTTTTATGGCGAAAATGCGAATGTTACCAGACTGTGCAGGCGAATTTACATTCGCATCGCTTCCATCGTTTGAATCCGCAGGACTTTTAGCGCCCGACCCCGATTGATTACTCGCTTCATCGTCGTTGTCAGAGTGTTGGGAACTACCCGGCGAATTTGCTGTACAACGAAAATCAAATATTTAAATTATCATTCTATAGCGATCAAAATAAAACAAATCAAACCTGGGGATTCAGCATCGCTTGAACCGGCGTCGGCCATTTTGGACTTTAGATCCAGGACAAGTTCTTGGATCAACTCACAGCAGGAAAGCAAGTTGTACCGGATACCGTATCTCGGTAAATCGTGGGATGCAAGTAAATGCAATTCGAAGTGACATTTTCGTCAACTAAATTCAAATCTTCAAATTCAAATGTTTCGAACTTAAATGTGGGAAAAACATATATTCAACGCGATAATAAAATTCAAGCCGTCATTATGACGTCATAGGTATGGTGGATTTCAAATTTTTATTATTAAGTATTAAAGATTTAAAAATAATGTTGCTATTTTGCTGCAATTACAGGCACTTGTATAAAAATATTTAAAACTATGATATCAAACCGCAAATCTAAATGATAAATCAAAATAGATACATTTGGCCCCTTGATTTTTTTTTTTTTAAATGTACAAAAATATGTGATGCAAATTTAATTTAATTTAAAGCTGCACCGCGAGAATCGACTAAAAATCACCACGTTTGGCATTTCCGAGCGGAATTCATAGCGGACGAATACGAGCAACCAAATGCAGACGAAAATTCGGACATTTGCGAAACCACGCCATTAACTCTAAAATAAATACAAACCAACATTAGAAAACATTAAATGGACCAACACAATCTCAACCTTATTTGATTTGGTGACAATTTATCTCCATCCAATTCATTAGATAACGTTTCAGGCGTCAATTCGGAGCATAAACTCTAAAAATAAATAGTTCAGTAATCTACCGTTAGGGGATTCCTGGTAGTGCATTTTTGAACTTACTTGTCCATAACTGATGAAAAACAGTTGTTCATTCGTGAAATCCGTGAGGGCTGGAAGTAATTTATATTCTGTTTGTTTAGATGCCCAATTTACAAAGCCCTGAAATGTATAATCAAAAAATTAACGTCAATTTGTACGAAAATAAGACCAGATTACGTGATATGCAAGGGTTAATCCACCGAGGTCGGCCATGTTTTCATCCTGGGTTGTGACTGCATCAAATTCTAGATCCTCGTCATCCCTACCCTTTAGAATTAATTAATTAATTAACTAATATTGATTATTAAGAGGTTTTAATTTGTTTGTAATCACTACATCTATGTTGATGATATTTCTGGAGTATTCATCTATCAGACATGTTTGATGTCTCGCGTACATCTCGCACGTGTTGTTGTTCCACCAATCAGGCAAAAAAGGTGATTCGTCGTAGGCCTCGTGGATAATATCTGCATTTTCAAAACCTTGTACCAGTGCTCTTCCTACGAGCCACCCAAGTGCACCAAAATTTAAAGCACTGTCAAGGAAACAAAAATTTTATCTTTATTAATTCAATTTTGGGTTTTAACTTACGCAAACTGCTTTGAATCAAACACAGGTTCTTGTATGAGATAGTAAGGTACAACTGCAAATAATATTCACAAATGAAGTACTGATAAAACATGGATTGGGAAAAAAAGTTCCCCAGGAAGAATTTACAATAATTTTACCTAAGTTTTTCCTGGAGAGCGTAATGAATGGAATATGTTGCTCAAAGATGTGTGACATGTGCCTTAAAAGTTATCAAAGTTAACGATTATTCCAATGGATGTTCAATAGATTTTTACCATTCACGATTAGTCTGATCTTTCAGCCATTTTACTGCTAGGATGTTTTGGTAATTGACACCTTTTATGATGTTGTGGAAGAAATCTGACTTCAAAATAATGAGCTGGAATTTGAAATTTAATTATATTTCTATTTTAGAAAGAAGAATCTTTATGCTGTTACGTTTAAATAATGCTGAACCAATTTGGAACTGTTTATTCCTGATGGGAATTTTTCATAAAATAAAGCCGCTTCAACCTAGTAAGTAAACAAACTAAATTATTACTTTGATTCCACAGATTTAGTTATATCCTAATACCAATTTTTCTGTCCCAACTTTTGATTCTTCATCCATCCAATCATAACTATTTATCCTTTCAATAAATGTCTTACGGATCTCATAAAAATACTTTTTAACCTTAAAGAAAAAAAATGGAAAAATTTAAATTTGTTGCGGTAACTTTTACTATAGTCACAGTTAGAGCATTCATAAAACTTTCGCCAAACCTCTAATGCGTCGTTTAAAATGCTGTTTAGTCTAAATTACTTTATGAATGCGTTTAGTTCTTGGATTTCCGTAATGTACGTACATTTTCAATCTCAATCTTTGAAATATAATTATCGATATATAAGGCTCCTATCCCTATTGGAAATAACTTTTCCACTTCTTCGATACAAAATTCCCAGCGAGTCTTGCTCCGTGTTGATCCTAAATTGTTGTAATTTTGTTGTTAGATTTCACATATAGAGATATCAGCAAAAACATTTTCACCAGTTAAAGCATTGCGAAAGCTCTCCAACACTTTCTGGAAGCTTTTAGACAAATATGGAGAATAATGGTGAACTAATGTCCATATCATGTAATTATTCATAACGCTAAAAATAAAACAAAACCACATTTAAAAATAAACAAAAAACAGTAAAACTGTATATACTCACTCATGGTCAGTGCTTGAAAACAGTTTAGAGACTTCCTGCAAGTATGTTTTATTCGCAAGAATCATAGTTGTATCTGGGATTGCAAACCCCGGAAACGCAACATTTAAGTATTCCCTCCAATTTATCTAAAATTGTAAAACAACATAATTTAATCTTTTAAGCAGAAATTAAATGTTTTTCGGCATTTACTTGACGACTCCAAGAATTAAGTTCGGCAACAGATATCAATTCCTGGGGAAAGCGTAGCCTGGTTCGGTAATCATCATCAGGATATACCTAAATGTAATAACAGTATTCCTAAAATCAATTTTCCCTTCCACATTTTTGATAGACGCGTTCGAAAAGTCAAGGCCGGATTAATACCTTTAGAGGCCCTAAGCACTTAAAAGATTTTGGCGCCCTTATATATGTCTAATTCAAAATATATAGCAATTATCAGCGTATTGATAATATTACGGTGCCCCCTTTCTCTTTATGCACTAAGCACGTGCTTATATTGTTTAATGGTTAATACAGACTAAATTGATAGATCGAGAAGCAGTTTAAAATGTGGTTTAGTCTAAATTACTTTATGAATGCGCCTCGCATTTTTCTCAAGGTTTAAAATTCTTCAAGGTTTTTCAAGGTTTATCCATCAAATTGTCAAATTTTATCTCGCATCTCAATAAACAAGGCCACCAATATTTCTTAACACGAAATTACCCACTTGAAAAAGCCCTAAATTCTGATGTCTAATAATATGGTCCTTGGTTAAAACCAATAGGGAAAGCGAGCAACCTTAGGTAATCGCAACCTTTGGTAATCGGTGAGTTTAAAGTTACTGTTATGCGAGATACAAGTTATCAAATTTATAACCCAATGCAAGGAATCAAAATCATACATGAGCTAATCTTTTTTCAAAGTAGAAAACTTCATCCGCAAATGATTTGGCTTTTGGCCCAGTGGCTCCCAGAAGAACAGCCGTGTCGTGCATCAAGCGCTTATACGCTTCAACAACCTGTTTAAAAGCAATAATTACATAAAAATATCTTGTTTGTTTCTTAAATTTTACTTTACCCCATCATAATGGTTCCTAAAGTAGTACTTTTTATGTGGAAGACCGAGTCCAGAGGGCATAATCTGCAATTAAACAACAATAAATTGAAGCATCACAATGAAATCAATGTTTATAGCCTCTTAAATTACATTTTACAGTTACACAATTGATATAAATGGATTGAAATTGAAGTGCATGTAAACTAGGAAGTAGGAACATTGCCAAAAGATGGTTTCATATGTCAAGGACACAAATTAGTTTCATCTTTTGTCAAAACATACTCAAATAGCATTAGTCACATCAAATTGCATACAGAGACAACAGTTTCAAACAATTCATGAATTATTTTATTACAGACTTCATCTTTCAAGGGAATGTCCCTTAAAGATATGTTCGTATTTGCAGTTTGGGCGTGATCCCTAAGACAACGCTTGTCCAGAGTATTAGAGCGTATTTGGTACAGACCCAACCTTGCATTTGCCCACAAACTGGGATAAACGAAATGCGTATCCCCAATACCAGACCCTCGGCTGGACCGGGAACAAATTTAGTACCGAGAAATCTGGATGGATCGAGCCAATCCACATAGATTAAAGAAATTCCCTATGTCCCGCTAGGTTAGTCCAGCCCATCGATTCCCGGTATCCCGCCAGGCCAGAACCGGCCTTCTCCAAGACGGGGCCTGGTGCGAAAAGAATTGTGGATCTCCTATTTGTTGAATTATTGAGTGATTTCATTTCGTTTTTCTGAATACTGGGTTCTAATTGGGAACAATTAACGCTAAGTCCAGCGCTGTAAATTCTACCTACCTCTATCCTGGCGACTTTAGCGTCAACTGCCACAACCGGCCGGAAGAACGGATTCACCCCGTATTCCACATGTAACTTGCGTAAAACTTCGTTATTGTCCCACTGGCTGAACACCCAGTTGCCGAGAACATTCCATCCATACAATTGGTCAATAATTCTCACGAGGGGATGAGTACTTGCAGCATCGATGCTTTCAGTATTCATGCAAGATTCATAAAAGTTCTTCGTCTTCCATTCCAGCGAAGAAACGTTAGAAGAATACGCTTTAGTGTTGAGTAAATCTCGAACCCTACTGCGGTACTCCCTCAAATGCTGATCCAACCGACTCTCACGACCGGAAGTTGCAACCCCGTAACTCTTTTTCTCCAACCGGTTCCACGTGCCGCACGAAAACGAATAGAAATCTTCGCAAGGGTTGATACTCCCATCCATTTTCTCAACAATATTCGCACTTGTACGCAGACAATCTGGTGTTGCGCATATATTAGACGAGTGTTTCTGATACAGTGCCAACTTGACAGCTAAGACGATGATTACAATTAGAAAAATCAAGAGAAAAACGCAAAAAACGAGGAGTAATACGAGTCCGAGCCACGTGAGTCCCAAACAAGCGAACTTGCGACGGATTTTGTCGCGCGTCGTATTGTTTTGACGTTTTGCCGCGTCGTTTTTGCCTTCGCCTTCGCCCAGACAGTTGTCGTTTTCTCTGTACGTCTTCTCGATCGCGTCGTTATCGCCCGTTTGGTGGACGAGTTTGTGGTGACCGGTGTTTTCGCCCATTTTTGCGATCGAATGAGTTGCGGAATTTTTTGGTCAAAGTTGTCACATATTATAGAGGAATCTGCGGTTGGAATGATAATGAAGGTGATTAGTTAACAATTAGATCGTTATCGAGTGTTACCGTGTATCTAGGGGGTAGCGGGTACATCGAGTTCGAAGTCTCGGTCGGTTGTGTTTGAAAAACTAACCCTGCAGCGAGGTGACGTCATTCTTTATTGTTTCTGACGGTGTTTCACGTTCCATATGTTGAGTTTTGTTATGCGGGGAAGTTGGGACGTGGGGATGTGTACCTGGTGGTTGTTGTAATGGTTTTGGGTTTTGGGATTTGGAGGGAATTGGTTTGTGGAAGAAATTGGACAAGTTGATTATTTGATTAAATTTATTAAATTTAATAATTTGGTTTTATCATATCGGTGGATGTTTGGTGTTGCGTAGCAACAGGTAACGGGTCAGATGCGAACTGGCGGATGTGAATCCGTGTGTCAAAACGATGGATTTATTGAGGAAAAATCAATTCGATGATTAAAATATGTTTTGAAAGTAAAAAAATCTTAAAATGTTGGTGGAAATTACGTCAAAATTAATAAATATAAACAATTTTCCGAAATTTTCGTGGTTTTTTGGTGTTGATTTGATTTTATTTTCCGCCACCAGCTGGAAGCAGTGGTCCAACATGGCGCGATTTTTCAATGAATTCCTTCAGATGTTAAATCCAGATAAAATGCAAGGACATCTTGCAATTAACCAACATTTTATCATTGTTTTAATTTCTCGGCATCCACCAAACATAATCCTAAGGTATTTCCACGCTGACACTCTCAAACTCAAAATTATTTCTTTATTTCTCATTTTTACAGAAATCATACGAAATTTACCTCGACGCCGTTTTATCCAACTAATTCACGAGATCTACCTCATCCAATCCCAGAAAACCAACTCAAATCGGTAATATAAAATATTCTCCATCCAATATAAAAAATAAAAAATAAATAAAAAAAGCATAAAAACTGATAAAAATGCAAATTTTTATTAACTATACAAGAAACAACTAGCCCACATAATAGATATACACATTTAGCATAACAAATTATTATGATTGGTTCGACTGCTCTAAATCAAACAATATTTCTTCCACTTTGATCTTAAACGAATGTCTCTTTCTAGCGTTCAACTTTCGCAGCCTCTGCGACAAACTCATCGCATAATAATGCAAATCGTCCTCGCAGTGCGAAAACGGCGCATTTATTCTGGAATCGAGTTTCGACAAGGTGGAATGTATAGAATGCAACAAGTCCAATTGGTCGCCATCTTCGTCCTCGTCGTCCTCCATGTTTTTCAAGCGATTGTGGATCGTGACGTTGTCGCTCGGCAGACGTAGCGCCGAGGCGGATGGGATGGGCGTGATGGTGACGCTGTTGGCCCCGGCCTCGTCGGTGTTTAGGTTGGATGGAAATGTCGCTAAACCCGGTTCGATTTTGATAGGAACGTTCGCGGGCGGCGACGAGATGAAGATGGTCGGCGTAAGGCACTGGGAGTCGACCGATGAGTAGCTGTGGTTATCGCTCGCGTTGCTCCCTGAGTTCCACACGGTTATCTGCGTCGATGAATGGCTGTTGATGGAGTCGTCGGCTTCCAAGGAGTTATTCATGGCTTTTTCGTCGTCGTCGTCGTCGTCGTCGTCGTCTTCGTCGCACATGTCCGTGTGGTTTTTGTTCGGATCATCGGCGAAGTCGACCATAGGTGTTCGCCATCTGGAAGATCAAAACAAATGAGGTAAGTTAGCTGATAGCTGTGTTCGCACTGCGTTTATAAACCCAGAGTTATAGTGTAATTAAGGTTCGTTACTTGATAGTTAGTCAATTATAACGTAATTAAGGCTTATTACTTGATAGTTACTCAATTATAACGTAATTAAGATTTATTACTTTATAGTTAGTCAATTATAACGTCATTTAGACTTATTGCCCGATAGTTTACGTTATTTTCACGTAATTAAGACTTAAAACTTGGTATTTTACATTATTTTCACGGAATTACTTGGTATTTTACTTTATTTTCACGTAATTACTTGGTATTTTACTTTATTTTCACGTAATTACTTGGTATTTCAAGTTATTTTTACGTAATTACTTGGTATTTCAGGTTATTTTCACGTAATTGCTTGGTACTTTAAGTTATTTTTATGTAATTACTTGGTATTATACGTTATTTTAACGTAATTACTTGGTATTTTAAGTTATTTTCACGAAATTACTTGGTATTTTAAATTATTTTCACGAAATTACTTGGTATTTTAAGTTATTTTCACGAAATTACTTGGTATTTTACGTTATTTTCACGTAATTACTTGGTATTTTACTTTATTTTCACGTAATTACTTGGTATTTCAGGTTATTTTTACGTAATTACTTGGTATTTCAGGTTATTTTCACGTAATTACTTGGTATTTTACTTTATTTTCACGTAATTACTTGGTATTTTACTTTATTTTCACGTAATTACTTGGTATTTCAGGTTATTTTTACGTAATTACTTGGTATTTCAGGTTATTTTTACGTAATTACTTGGTATTTCAGGTTATTTTTACGTAATTACTTAATATTTCACATTACTCCCACGTAATCAAGAATTATTGTTTGGTTTTTTACGTTATTTTCACGTAATTACCTCCTGAGTTTCAATGTTTTTTCTAAAATAGTTTCTAAAATCGGGTAGAGTCGCCATTTCGGTGGGCTGACATAGGCTTTGTCGTAGATTTTCTTTTTCGTGCAAAACACACGTCGTTCTCTGATGTATCTGTCTTTCAGACTCCGCCATTTCTTCTGGATGATGCCGGCTGTAAAGAGATGGCAAAGTTAATGTTTTGATGAGAGTTCGCGTTGTTGTGTCGGTTTACTTGGAACGTTGAATTGTTCGGCTATGGCTTGCCACCAGTTTTCTTTTAAAACATTATTTTTATAGCCGGGATCGCACGGATCGAATAGAAACGGGTACTGGCGGATGACGGTAATTAGTTCGTCGAGGTTTACTTTATATCGCCGTCTTCTCGACGCCATTTTGTTTAGCTACCAAAGCCAACAAAATGAGAATAAAATTAGGAAAACGTGTAAAAATCGACGAATTTCATCATTTTTTAGTTTATTTTGATGATTTAAACACGTTCATTACGCAAATTTGTTGTTGAATTTGTGTTTTTGTTTGAACCGTTTGTTTTAGCTATGTGCTGTGGTGGAGACATCGTTCTACGGTAGCTCTTGAGAAACATCAATACTTTAGTAGTGTGTTTTTATTTGTATTTTTTAATTACGACGTGAATGAAGAAATTATAGCAAAGATAAAAATCTTTATTGATAGGAATGTTCCTCAAATAAAACTAGTGAATTAATTAATTAATAATAATAATAATAATATTAATATTTTAAAAGATAAAAATGTTAATATTTGGACAGTTAAAATATTTTGCACAACATTCAAAGTTCACTTTTGATATTTTGACCAAAGGTTAAAAAAAAAAAAGCAACGCAGGTCCCATCATTTTTTTGTCTTTAAATAAAAGAAGAAGAAAAAATATAGTTCAAAATTAATAGTTATGAAGAAAATATATTTTCTTTAAAAAAATATGATAGAAGTTATTGCTCATAAGATGAGATCTAAGCAATTGAACCATTAAACAAAAAAACATACAAATTCATAAACAACAACAGAAACAAAAGAAAACTATTTTCTTGTCCTAAGTGGACTTTCTTCGATTCGATTGGTTGAGTTTGTTCCTTCTTTGGTTTATTTTTTGGTCACTTGGTACATGAAAATGTCAATAACTGCCATCTGGATCAATAAGTTCTTGTTTAAATGGCTGAATGTTCTGCAGTTTATACGAGTCTGGTGGACTGGGTATGGGGGTGTCTGGATGCCCATTGCTTAGATGATCTGAATGTCCATTCAGGAGATCCGGCGGCAGCGGAGGAGGTGGTGGTGGAGCAGGCTGATATGTGGTTGGAGTTGATGAATTCGAAGCTGAAGTGGACGAATTCTCATTAATGCCACCTAATAATGCAAGAGAGTGAATAGAGTGGAAGGGAATGTGATATGAACGCCCCAAGCAATGTGAAGAAAATAGGCACAGTCTAACGCTGTTAAACAAATCGCAAAAGCAGTTTTCCTACAAGTCTCCAGAATCGAGAACTTGAGTCGAACAAGAAGTTCCTACTGCGTTCATTAGCCGCAAGCTCCATGGACTGGCGAAAAATTACTCGGCAACTGAATTGGAATGTTTAGCAGTAGTTTGGGCTGTATGGAAACATACGTTATTATCGATCTTGTGGTAGACGTCTCCAGAATCAACATCTACAGCTGAACAAGAAGTCCCTATTATGTTCATTAGCCGCAAGCTCCATGGACTGGCGAAAGATTACTCGGCAACTGAATTGGAATGTTTAGCAGTAGTTTGGGCTGTATGGAAAACATACGTTCTTGTCGAGCGTCTACTTTATGCGTGTTTGCTGTAACGGAGATGGACTGTACTCATAGATCGAGTGATGCAACTATCTAATTGCAGAATCAAAGTAGAAGGATATAATGAAGGCCTGTTTGCAGATATCGCTTAAATTTGCTGCAAGTGCGTATATGTAGGCAATTGCAAAGCTTTGAGAATGGAAGGGCTGGCACCGCTTGATTTTTATAATCACTCAACCTTACCCCCTCGAAGATGAAAGTAGGTTATAGGTGGGGCCATCGTACCTCCTAGCAACATCTCCTGCAACAGATTATCTATTTTGGCCATGCCAAATAATTTGGCAAACTGTATCTGTTCTATCATCTGCCATGCGATGCTTTGTAACGTTGGTAGTGTTAGCAGGATTTCACCGAAGCGACCTCGGGATTCGTATTGGCGATCATTGATGTAGTCCTCCAAATTCATCTGCACTTGGTTACGCAGTGCCTTCACCTTATTGCTGTTGCTAAGGCCTTTTGCGACTGCAAGAAGAAATAATAAAACAAGGTTATAATAAATCTAAAACAAAGTTTAGATGCCGTGCGACATCCTCTGATAGGACACGACTGTTAAACGTTTTGTCCATGCGGTACATAACCAGAGACCAGAACTAAAGTGGTCTTTACATCGGGTTTTAATTTTTACAACAAAATTAAAAATGACTGTTATTAGTGGCATAACCAGAGCTGGATTAAGACCTTTAGTGGTTCTAAGCACTTAAAAGATATTGGTGCTTTTATAAATATCTAATTCAAAATGTATAAATATTAACAGCGTATTTTGCATGTTGCAGTACCCCCTTCCCACGATGCCCTAAGCACATGCTTATATTGTTTAATGATTAATCCGGCCTTGGGCGTAACTGTAGTGAAGGTGCCAGTGCTGTTCGAATACTTTCAAGCACCCTGGGTTAATTTTATGTGCCTTGGGCTAATAATATCAGGTGTCCCTTGCCTCTTGTCATACTTAATAATCCTCCAGCACTCGGGGGCCCTTCAGTGCCCAGGAGCGGCAGCCCTTTTAGCCAGGGCTAAGGGGGCTAAAAGGGCCCCTGCCCCGGGCACCAAACTGAAGGGGCGCCAAATGCAAAACTAGCCTTAATTTCACTGTGGATTAGGCTAAGTTAAGGCCTCATTGATGCGCCCTATGCACATTATGTGCCACTTTTTAGAGGAGGGGACGTCACCCAACACTCAAACAACCTTTTATTTTTTTTTACATGTTATCAAAAAATTTTGGGTGCCATTTTGTAGGCCATGGGCACCAAAATCACAGTTTGCCCCGAATGCAACTTTTCCTTCACACGGCCCTGCTTTTAGCCCAATGGTTAAGATAGCTCTGCGCAGGTCTTAATTAGACTTTGCCGATAGTGGGAACTGCACACAATAAGAAAATTTTACGGGATACATTTTCGGCCCTAATAGATGGGCCCTTTTTCACATCGGCTGATCTTTAGATTAGCGGCCGTTTTCGATAATGACAAAAATTAGTTTACAGATAGAGCTCGAGGAGCCGAGTCGAATGATACCAGTCTCAACTCCCGGAAATGGAAAATGAGATCTACTTATTAGCGCTACCTGGATCAAAAAAGACAATGGCTTTAAGACACGCCACCTCCGTGTCGTCGATTTGCACCTCTCGCAGTGGCTTTATGAGTTCATCCATGATGCGTCCGCCAAGTTGACTCGTGTCCACGTTGGCGGAATGCCGGGGGATGAGATAATCGTTGCCAAGCAACAGGATGTCGGTCAAATTAAGTGATCTGCACGAGAGCCCCAGCAACAAATGCTCACCCGCATGCGCCCTTAACAGAGCGACCTGCAAAAGACACAAAAATTAAACATAAAAAAAGTTCGCGGATGGACTTCCGGTTTGTAGAACTCACTTGATCATCCAATGGCAGCTGGCAGAACGCCGGAATGTATTTGGCCCATTCGACCAATACGAGCAGTTGCTGTTTCATGGATTCGCACACGTCATCGACAGTGGCCACTTTCTTATTGGCCAAATTGGTGTCGTGATTCTGTGGACCAATCTGTTACAGTGAATTTTCACTTCTATACAGAACTCGTCGGTTTATGCAGCGTTGAAATGATTTTTTAGTTACCTGTCGCGACATCATCTCGGCGGTGAGCAGTGTGGTCACGGAAAGCCCATTCGGGTCGATTTGTTCGTCGTAACTGGGCCGGCGACAACTGATTCGGTCGCGTTCGTTTTGGACGGCTGAATTGATCGATAAGAAATTTAATTTGAGTCCATTTCGGCACATTTTTCCAGCAGTTTTAATTTAATTTAATTTTTTTTTTTTTTTTTCTCCACTGATAAGAATAAACAATTTTGCAGTTGGCTTGACGACCTGATAAAATCCGCACCCCCATGTCTTCAATTATCACAAAGTCAAACACAAAACTCGTGTCAACAAAACAAACCGGGCGATAAAGGGACAAAAAGGAAAAAGAATAAATAATTATAATCAGGAGTGAGTTTTTCTATAATTGATTGGGATATGTGAGTTTCATTAATTTAATTGATTTTTCGATTGCGCCATCTGGGCGATTTTTTAATTTTGTGGTTGTTGCGCGATATCTGTTCCACCAATCACATTCTTAATTACTTAAGTACAAGAGAGTGAAAATACAAAATCTCAAAATTGTCTAAAAGTTTTTTTTTTTGTTTTTTTGTTGCGATTTTGACGAGCGATTTTTAAGCTTGTCAAACTCAAAACAAAATGGAGGCCAAGCTCGATCTAAGTTGCCAACTTGAATTTTCATCAATATGCTGGAGCATTCATGATCGCGTAACAACTGGGAAGCTCACGAAACAACTCCGGTATACTCTATTTGTACTTTATTTCAAAAAATTTCGTTTTATCACATTAATTATACAGTACTCGGTTTTTTTTGTATCTTATTTTCAATTGGTAGGGTACAACTAAAACCCAATATGGCGGACAACGCAAAATTGCAAAAATCATGCGATTGTTTTTGGAAACTTCAATAATTATTCATTTTGTATCTAATGCAAAATCACAAAACTTCAAAATCATACAAATAATGAAACCCCATAATGATTTTGCCACTGTTTAACGAGTAACGTAATACACGGGGCTTAGCAAACATGGCGGTTGCCTAACAACCGAATCGGCAAGCAGGAATGTTTGTAACCGCTTTTCTCGCTTTATCAGCGACACGTTTATTAACAGAATAATGTTTCTGCGAATTAAAAAAAAAAAAAACTCAATCCATGGGAACGACACGTGAAATCCGAGCTTAAATAATTTTTTTTTTTTTTTTAAATTGTGCAAAGTGATGAAATTGTATTCCAAGCTCACGCTACCGATTCCGCGAACCGAGTGCAACAAACCTCGATATTTTTACACATAAAATCAAAATCAAAAAAAAAAAAAAAAAAAAAAAAAAAATTTTTTATTAATTTAAAATTTTTATATAAACCGAACACGACTCCGCCCAATACAGCTCACACAATACCACGATCCGTGATCGTGACAATAGTCACAAAACTCACAATGTCAAAGGGTAAAAAACACCAGGGAGGAGTGAAAGAAGGGCGAGGAATCAAATTACGAAATGTAAACAAAACCCCAAACATCTCCACTATACACAATGCGAGATTTACGACACGATTTTAAGCACTTAAAAATTACTCCCAAATGGTTAATTACCAGGTAATAAACCCTAAAAAAAAAGTAAATTTTTACCTTCTTTCTTCATTCCTGCGCGGAAACATTTCTTCAGTCGGCAATAACGGCATTGGTTCCGCTTGTCTTTGTCGACGAGGCAATTGCGCTCGAATCGACACGAATACATGTGGTTTTTGCGAACACTGCGACGAAAAAAGCCTTTGCAGCCATCGCAACTGGCCGCCCCGTAATGTTTACCCGTCGCACGGTCGCCGCAAATCGCGCAGAATTGACTGATCACACCTGGTAGCGATGTCGACGACGAAGATGGTGGCATCACCGACGCGTTACCATGCAATGAAGCCAATTCCCCATCTAAAAAAAAAAAAAAAATTAATTAATTAAATAAAAAAAATAAAAAAAAATTTTTAATTAAAATTAAAATTTTTTTTTTTGGGGGTTTTTGTTACCTCTGGGTAAGTCAAAGTCAAGGCCGAAATGACGTCGACTAAGATACATGCTAGAATGAGCGGGCGCCATGCACGCGCTCTGCTAACCGCCCTCGCGTCAAATGCCATCGAGACACCACATCGGATTTTGAGTTTGAGAAATTTCTCTTCTCCCCTTCCCCTTCCCACTAGTCCGCGTACACGTGACTGCGCCGTCCACTTAAACGCCAGTGAAAAGAATACGTCACTCGACATCCGGTCAAACCCTTTGCAAACTGTAATGGTCAGTTTTTTTTTTTTTAATTGACGCGAAAATTAGTTCAAATGTCGCTTTATCGCGATATTCAACACCAAGGTCGAGTGGTTTTTGCAACACCTAGTGGGGTTTGGCGGGGATTGAGATTTTGGGTTGATTTTTTATTTATTTATTATTTTTTTGGAGATAATTGGAAATTTTGGGTTTTTTTTTTTTTTTTTTTTTATTTTTTGGGGGGGGGTGGTGGGTTTTTTTTTTTTATGTTTCGGGGGTGTTGGGAGGGGGAAGGGAGGAAGGATGTGGCTCGGGGGTTGGGTTTGGATGGAATGGGATCGGTATAATCTAATTGATTTGAGAAAATGAGGATTGGATTTATGATTTCTTTGAATTGATGGAAACCCAACACCTGATGTAGCAAGGTCATCTAGAAATTATGATTTAATTGAATAGTTAAGAGGGAAAAAAATGGGACTCCTAAATGTCTGGTGATTTTGGGGCTTTAATTGAGTTAATTTGGCTTTTAATATTGGATAGGTTTTTTTGTTGGAAATTTGGCGTTTTTTGTGGTGGTTTTTTGCATTTTTGTCGCAGTTTCTGCATTTTCTGTATTATGTTGTTGCAATTATTGCAATTTTTGCTTTTTCAACATCTTTTTTGCTTTTTCAACACTTTTTTTGCTTTTTGTTCATTTTTTGTGGCAATCTTAGCATTCCCTGCAATTTTTGTTGCAATTTTAGCATTTCCTGCAATTTTTGTTGCAATTTTAGCATTTTCTACAATTTGTGTTGCAATTTTTACATTTTTATATTTTTGTTGCTATTTTAATTGCAAATTTTTGAATTTTTGTTACAATTGTTACAATTTTTTTATTTTTTATTTTTGGTGTTAATTTTGATGCAATTGTTGAATTTTGTAACAATTTTTGTATTTTCTGCATTTTGTTATTGGAAGTTTTACATTTTCTGTATTTCCTGACACTTTTTCTTGCAATTTACACACAATCAGCAAATTCTGACTTTTTTTGGTCCAGAAATTAATTTATTGCATTTCACTTTAAGTGTTGCGAAATTTAAATTTTCAAGTGTTATAAACCCAATTCCTCAAAATCTCAAGAACCCCATGAGTACCTTAATCTTAAAACCCCAAATTGCACCCAATAAAAAAAAAATTCCAAAAAAAAAAAAAAAAAAAATTAATTAAAAAAAAAAATAATAAATAAAAATGTTAAATTTTTAAAGAAAATTTAAAAAACATGATGGACATCTGCATTTCATTTGAACTTCTTGACCTCGCGATTTCCTTTGAGCGGCGGCATCAAATCAAACCCCCAAAAAAAAAAAAAAACCAAAAAATCCATCAAAAAGTAAAAAAAACTAAAAAAAACTTAAAAAAACCCACAGAAACCCTCTAAAAACCCAAAACGCATTGTTTCCATCACATTTATCAACAAACAAGTCTCACTGTTTGTGATTATGAAACAAACTTAAGCAGAAAAATAAAAATTTCTAAATTTTGTTGATGAAGTTATCATCACTCTAATTGACATTTTCGAACGAATCTATCGGGAATTATCTAAGTGATAATGAAGAGATAAGATACGTGTGCAAATATATACCCTGCAATTAGTCGTTTTAGTGTCGTCAATAACTCCTCCTAGTCTTGCAATTCATGTGTTGTGCAGTGCACAACCTCCCTCGTTTTCTCTTGTTGCACTGCCATGTTTTCCCATAAGACCGTTTCCCTCGCTGCTCCCAGAGGTCCCATTGGTTTCATTAAGTCTTTTAAGGCTGTGGTTTATGAGATGAGGTTTATATTTCAACTGCTTGTATTTTTAGCAGTTAAAATATAACCAAATGAATGGGATGCTCGCAAAAAGTTTACATTTTTAAACTTTTTTACGCAACAGATTATAATCCATTTTTTAGAAATTATTTTCAGATAATAACTCCATCAAACTGCGCATGTGCAATGGGTTTTTTTAAATGCGCACATCATACTAGACAATACTAATTTAGTTTGTTTTGATGGCGTAAATGGCGCTCTACAAATAAAATACAAACTAAATGTTTTTTGTTCACTTAACCTCGATCATCATCAGTGGTGTGATTTTATTTAATTTACTACTGAAACTTTTATATAATCAAGAAAAATAATCCTAAATTTAAAAAGTAAACATTATTGCAAATGGCGCCCGATTTGATGATCTACCGCCTCAACACTTCAACACGCGATATTTTTCAAGCTACTACAGTAATCTAGAAAAACTATAACTCGTTAGATTCGAATCAAAGAGACGAATCGATCTATGTATAGTAATTTAAAGTTTGATAAGCGAAAATTAAAAAAACGAATCATTTTGCATCGCCGTAATGTTGATTTGGAACATCCGAGTTAATTCTGCTTTGATTAAACTAAAAAATAATCCAAGATCTCACATCTTGCGTTATAATCTTAGGTTTTATATTAGTGGATTATAATATAAATAAAATTATAATCAATATATAGATTGTTGGTGTTATAGCGACATGTTACTAAATTAAACCATAAATTGTCTGAACTTATTTCAAGCATTCCTTAACCAGGTAACAATATTTATATTAATATTAAACGATGCATTTTTGAATTTTTAATTATTGGAAATCTTTTAGGAGGTTTTACAAACAGTATATGAATGCGACTACTGTTTTTAAATGATTTATTCCCATCTTTTTAACGGCCAATTTTACAGTTTTTAAGGATTTTCTATAATTAATTAACTCTATTTTAACATTTTCTATATTTATTTCAACTAATTTCAACATTTTTTATATTTATTTCAACTAATTTCAACATTTTTTATATTTATTTCAACTAATTTCAACATTTTTTATATTTATTTCAACTAATTTCAACATTTTCTATAATTAATTAAGTTCATTTTAACATTTTCTATATTTATTTCAACTAATTTCAACATTTTTTTTTAATACTATTTTATGACTTTTCTCGGTATTTAAATCCCTGATTCCCGCAGGTGAATTCCGAACTGGAAACGCATTGGAAAAGGTGCACTTGGCACGTTCCCAACTGAGTTTCGAATTATGTGGCCGCATTTTGATGCGGGAGGTGAACGTGACATCATTTCCTGCCACCACCCTACAGTTGTTAGGCGAACAAACATGGGGTTGTTTCCTGTGTGCTCAAACTCGCACTAAAACGTTTAAAAAAAAAAAAAAAAAAAAAAAAAAAAACGGCCGAAATCGGCCGAAATCGCCAAATTTAATCTGCGCAATAAAATGCGCCGTTAATAACCGCGAGAAAAAGCGAAACAAGTTGAAGTCGCAATCCAGCCAAGTGTCATTTCAATATTTACACATTTTAAGTCATGAATGGGTGTTACCACTATTTGAAGGTCACTCCCCTTTTGCGCGTCCCCTTATATGACCCCCTGCCCTTGGAACTCATACATCACAATCAGATGACCACCCCACTGGTTTAGTTTACTCTTCAACTAACTTGATGATAACTCATGTGGCCATTCTCGGTGCGAGGGTTTCGGAGTTATTTTATCAATGGAAAAAAAAAGCGTATCGAAGTTGGGTTATCAAGGAGATTTCGTTCGTTGTAAATCATTATTGTGTGAAATTTATATCGTTTTTGGGAAGAATGAGTGGAATGAGTGGGGGATAGCATTTTTTGAGATTGTTTTGTGTTGGTTTTATATTTGTTTTTGGAATGTTTTGGTGGATTTTGCGGGATTTGCAGTATGTTGGTCGATTTTGCGGGATTTGGACTATTTTTCGTGTTATTTTATATTGTTATGCACAATTTTTTCGAGGATTTTTACATTTTTTTGTTGGTATTTTCTGGTCATTTTACATAATCTCCTATTCATTTTACACACTTTTCTACTCATTTTGCACACTTTTCTACTCATTTTGAACACTTTTCTGCTCATTGTACACACTTTTCTGCTCATTTTGCACACTTTTCTACTCATTTTGAACACTTTACTGCTCATTGTACACACTTTTCTGCTCATTTTGCACACGTTTGTGCTCATTTTGCACACTTTTCTACTCATTTTGCACACTTTTCTACTCATTTTGCACACGTTTCTGCTCTTTGTACGCACGTTTCTGCTTATTGGTTTTACTTTTCTGCTCATTGGTTTTACTTTTCTGCTTATTGTACACACTTTTCTGTTTTTTGTAAACACACTTTTCTGCTCTTTTGTACACACACTTGTGGTCATTTTATACCGCTTTCTGGATTTTTCTGCTCATTTCACACCGTTTTCTGGATCTTTCTGCTCATTTTACACCAATTTCTGGATTTTTTTTACATCTTATTCTGCATTTTGTTTCGTGTGACATCACTTTTTGCATTTTCTGCTCATTCTTATTTTCCACCATTTTCTGCTCATTTACCACCATTTTCTGCATTATTCGTCATTTCCCACCATTTTCTGCTTATTTTACACCATTTTCTGCTCATTGTCACCATTTCCTGCTCATTTTCCACCATTTCCACCATTTTCTGCTTATTTTCCACCATTTTCTGCTCATTTTCACCATTTCCTGCTCATTTTCCACCATTTCCACCATTTTCTGCTTATTTTCCACCATTTCCACCATTTTCTGCTTATTTTTTACCATTTTCTGCTCATTTTCCACCATTTCCACCATCTCCTGCTCATTTTCCACCATTTCCACCATCTCCTGCTCATTTTTCACCATTTCCACCATCTCCTGCTCATTTTACACATTTTCTGCACATTTTACACCATTTTCTGCACATTTTACACCATTTTCTGCACATTTTACACCATTTTCTGCCTATTTTACCCCATTTTCTGCATTGTCTGTTCATTACACACTATCTTCTACATTTCTAGCACATTTTATACCATTTTCTGCGTGTTTTACCTTAATCTGACAAAAATTCTTTGCGTAAAATTCATCCGATGCAAAGAAAGGACCATTGTGCTCAAAACCTCAAACCCCAGGACCCCGATTTAGAAAAAAAGTTAAAATAAAAATAAAAAAAATAAAAATAAAAATTCACCTGTAATAAATAAATTTTAAAATAAAAATAAATTCAACCAGACATCCGAAGGCAACACTATCTAACCTCGTAAACCTATTGACGTGATAACCCACCGATTATTACCAGCTCACACAGACATCAGGAGTCAATCACGTGATCACTTTTCCATCCATCCCTTTTTTTCCTCCGCCTCGCATTCAATTCGCCAAAAACCCAAAAAATCTTAATCAAATCGATGAACTTTGGGGGATCAAGGTACAAAACTAAAACGGAGCATAAACTTACTTATTAAATGAGTCGAACATGAAAATATCATTCGCCTATCACTTCTGTCCACGCGTCGAATTTCATCCCATGAAATAGATCTCCGTCTTACGAGTGGACAGTTGTCTTATCGCTAATTATTTTGATGTACTGGCCCTCTCGCAACCAACTCCCTTTAATTAACTCGACTTGAAATTGGCCCCGGCATCTACAACGGCTCCGAATCGCATTCAAAACAACGCCATCACGTGATCAGGTAAGATCATGTAACCAAAATGGCCGAGCGTAAACCCAAAAGATTGTAAACAAGAAAAAACAGAAATAAAGAAAATATTTTTTTTAAAAAAATAAAAATATAAATTTGTTATTGAGTGTTTTTAGCGAAATTGTGTCGAGTAAATGTCGGGTTAGTCGAAATTTTGATTTTTTTGTCGAAAAAATTTGATTTTTGAAGGGAAAAATGCAGAAAAAAACACAAGTGGGATTTGAGCTGGTTAGTTATGCACTATAACACCCCGTTGTGTACCCATTCAGATTGTGTTTAGGTGAGGTTGGATACTTTATAGCAAAGTACAAATTCCACTATACCAAAGGTACATTCTGGGCGGGGTTTACACCTCATTCCAGTCTTTTCTAATCGCGCATTAGCCTTGTTCACGCGTCCCAAACACGCGTTCCGACATTTGCATCCACGAGACAACAAAACGGGATTAAAACCACCAAAAAACGAAGGTAAAAACCACCAAAAAAACTCACAAAATTGACCAGTATTGGTCATTTAACTGACCAAATAATTTTTTTTTTTTAATTTAATTAATTTTTATTTATTTTGTGATTTTTTGATTTTTGTTTTGTCACGTGGTTGGGGGTGGGAAAAATGCGGGTGTTTTTTTTTTTTTTTTTTTTTTTTTTTTTTGTGGACGGAAGAAAAAGGGTTTTCCGAGGTTCGAAGATTGGAAGAGCGCGTTTGGTTGCACCTCGTTCACTTACCGGCCACTGCAAGTTGAGGAACGGCTGCTGAGTTGTGCACAATGACGGAGCCGGGGATTGCGGACGTTGCCAGCACTCCCGAAGAGATGACGGGATGCTCTTCGCTCATAGCGGGGGTGGTTTCGCACCTCCGCCGCAAGGCGAGGGTCAAAACTTGGACGTCCCGTGGGTTGGAATGATGGACTTGTACCTGGGAGGGCGGAGTGCGGCGCGAGCTCGACGGCAGTCGTCGACGTAATACGAAAGCGCCAATTGCACGTGATCTCAAACACCCCTGATAACGAAAATCGACGGATAAAAAAAAAAAAAAAAAAAAAAATTATTATTTTTAAAAGTAAAATTCAGACAGATGGCGCAATCAGTTGAAATGGAAGATTTGTTTTTGTGCGGGTTTTGGTGCGGTTTTGGGATGTTGTGGTGGATTTGTGCACTTTGCTCGCGAGTGGATGGATTGTTGATGGTTTTGGTGGTGGTGGGCGAAGTGAGAATGTTTTTGTTTGGGAAAATGGATAATTGTTTTTTCTATAAAATTTATTTGTTTATTTTTTGTGGGATTATCTTGTTTTGGGTCTGTTGTTTCGTGCGAATTGTTTGTTTTGTTTTGTGTTGTGTTGTTTCGGCGGAAAATTTTGTTTTGTTGTGTTTTTCTTGCCAACAATGTTGAAAAAATTATTTTATTTTTTGTTTCTTCAGTTTTTTAAGACTATTTTTGTAAAAAATTAATTTTTTTTTTTTATTGTTTTGCTACAATGTTAAAAAAATTATTTTTTTTTTTTTACTTTTTTTTACAACAATGTTAAAAAAATTAATTTTTTTCTTCAATAATATTGAAAAATTAATTTTTTCCTTCAACAATATTAAAAAATTCATTTTTTTCTTCAACAATATTGAAAAATTCATTTTTTTCTTTAACAATATTGAAAAATTCATTTTTTTCTTCACTTTTTTCCAACAGTGTTGAATAAAACAATTTTTCTTCATTTCTTTTACAACAATGTTGACAAAAAAAATTTTTTTCTTCACTTTTTTACAACAATGTAGAAAAAATTTTTTTATTTTTATTTTTTTTACACGTTTTGGTGCAACAATGAGAAAAATCTAGGAAAACAATGAGGCAACAATGGCAAAAATCTAGGAAAACATTGATACAACAATAACAAAAATCATGGAAAACAATGAGGCAACAATGACAAAAATCTAGGAAAACAATGAGGCAACAATGGCAAAAATCTAGGAAAACATTGATACAACAATGACAAAAATCATGGAAAACAATGATTAAACAATGACAAATTTCTTGGAATACAATAATCCAACAATAATAAATATAAAAAAAAATATAAATATTTTAACAACGAATCAACGCTGAAACCTCTCAGGAAACACTGCAACAGTTGATTCACTATCGCGAGTTATTTCGCGATGAATCCGACGATTTCTCCATAAATCCATTCCTACCTTAATTTACTTGTTAAAATAACATCAATTATTCGACCTATTATTGCAGATATACTTATCCATCAATCACCAGACAAACCTGATAATAACTTTTTGAATTTATATAACATCTTTTTTTTTTTTTTTACAATGTTGATGACCCTTTTATCATCCATTAAAAAAAAAAAAAAAAAAAAAAAAAAAATTTAAAACAATAACACAATTTAATCTTTGTTTTCTCCTTTTTTCCGCAGGAAAAATGCGAAGCTGTCAAGGGCGAGGCGGCCTAGCCGGCAATGACGCACAGACGAATGTTTTGTTTGTTTATAAGACACCATAAAACTAAGACCGGAAAATCCATGAAGTCGAGCATTTTTGTGTTGGCTGTTGGTGTCTATTTCAGCCATTTTACAACCCCCATTACGGACCCAGATGCGGATGACGAGCACAAGTTGGAGTTCCTAAAGGAAAGGAAATTGCTACGGTTAAGCCAAGCTGATAAGCAAACACTTCTACGCATTCACAATGAGTATAGAAGTACTGTGTCTCCACCTGCTGCTGATATGAGACTAATGGCAAGCAAAATTTGCAAAAATAATTAATTTATGCAATAATTTTTTTTTTTTTTTTTTTTTTAGACTTGGGATGTTGCTGCGGAAGAATCTGCTCAAAAATGGGCAGATAATTGCGTGTTTGAACACGGTATGCCAGTTGGATACGAAGATATGGGTCAGAATTTATACCATGGTGACAAGAGTGGACCTAGAGCAACTTTCTTATGGTGGAACGAAACCGTTGTTTATGATTTTTGGAGTCATTACTGCGTACCTGGCGAGCAGTGTGGACATTACACACAGGTAATGCTTAATCAATTTGATTTATTATTGTTATTATTATGGTAAAGTTGTAACCAACAGTTCGCAGTCCCTTCACGGCTTCCTAGCAATAGGTGGAGCTGCGGTTCGATTATGGCCAATCAGACACGGGACCCGGCAAGAACCGGAAGTCACGTGTACTGGGTCTGTCCGTCTTGCGACTTGACATGGTCGTGGCAATATCCTGCGGGCCACAGGGACCTGAGGGTCCCAGTTATGTGCGCCACGCTTTAGAACAGCAAGGCGCGATAGAAATCACCTAGTACTCGCTGGCCATGCGGTCCACGATCGTGTGACCAGCAGTCAGGCACCTAGGATGGGGTTTGGAGAACCTAATGCAAAAGGATACCGCGCAATAGGTGCACCGGCCCCTAGATTACCGACTTTAATAAAGTTTACTTAGTGCGTCTTTGCGTGGTTATTTGTGTTTATCGTGTGTGTTGCGACCAGCGACACGTGGCCGTCCCCTTGACCAAGTGGCGTTTGTAGCCAAACACTCGCAGAGTCTCCGTAATCCGACATTTTGCAATTTCTACATTCGGCAGGCAGGTGCACGAATTTTTCGTGTTACGACTTGTCTATGTGCGCGTGTGTGCGACAGAAAATTATGTATGCAGTACAGTACTGTCAGTTGCTAGTTGTTTGTACAGTACCCTGTATTGTGCGATTAGTTTTGCGAAGTTGGTGTATTAATAAACGGAGTGATTTGTTCTATTTTGTATTCAAAATCCAGTATTTCGATATATGTCGATTACAGAAACTCTACTGTGTATACATAAATGATTGTTTATTGATTTGGTACAGATGGCTTGGGCTTCCAGTCACTCGTTGGGCTGCGCCATTTCAAAATGTCCTCCTCCTATTCGGAATTACGTGGTGTGTCATTACAGACCTCCGTAAGTTAGTGTTGGATCTTTGTTTTTGTTTTTGTTGACATTTCTCGTTAGGGGTAATGTAGTTGGGCATAGACCGTACCAAGTTGGTCGTCCATGTTCGCAATGTGATGCGGGAAATGGAGGTGTTTGCTTTAAAAACTTATGTGGTAAATGATATTAAGCAGAATTTAAAATTTGTTAAAAAAATTTGAATTTTGTTTTGTAGTCGCTGTAAATCAATGTAAAGCATTGAAACTTGATTGCGGTAAGTACGAAAATCTATTATTTACAAATCAAATGGATAAATCTGGAAGTTATCTATTAAATGATAGCAACAGTAGCAAATAATAGTAATCTGCCAAGGCCACTATTTGAGATAAACGCTTTTGTCAACAAGATAATTCAAATTTTTTAAATTTCTAATTTAATTTCCATTGCAGATTGTCCACTCAAATGCCACAATTGTGGCGTTTTGAATCGTGAGCATTGTAGTTGCACTTGTAAGGATGGATGGGACTCTCTGGACTGCTCTAGTAAATTATATAAATTATAAACGTTTGTTTTTATTAATTAATTTAATGCATAAAATAGGGAAATGCAAGGATGAGCATGATTTTTGCAGGAAGAGTCCTGGATTTCCGAATGAAAAGAGTTGCGCTCTGGATAAAAGGATTCCGAAACGTTTTTGTCGCGCTATGTGTCAACAATGCGGTATGTATGGTGGTTGGAATGGCTGGTTTTGTCTGAAATGTCAGTTAGTTTATTTCTTTGCTATCTGGAGAGAATGGGAGGAAGTGTTAGATAATGGTGTTTGTTTAGATAATTCATTAAGAAGCAAAATAGTTGTTTCCGCTTTTAATTCGTGGTTAAAGACTTGACGTAGAATTTGCACGGTGAAAGTTTATTCTTCCGTTTGGAAGTCGGAAACGGAAACGACTATCTTTAAAGTTTGTTATGTAAATAAGACGCAAGGTGAAATTTTTTGTTTGATATTATCTTGACTTTCTGATGGTTATTTAGTCATTTAGCATTTTCTGTTTATCTTACACAATTTTTTGCTTATTTTATACAATTTTCTGTTCATCTTACACAATTTTGTGTTTATTTTACACAACTTTCTACTCATTTTACACAATTTTCTGCTTATTTTACACAATTTTCTGCTCATTTTACACAATTTTCTACATTTTACGCTCATTTTATGCAATTTTATGCACTTTTTTGATTATTTTACAGATTTTTCTGATCATTTAACAAATTATTCTGCTTATTTTACAAATTTTTCTGCTCATCTTACAAATTTTTCTGCTCATTTTACAAATTTTTCTGCTCATTTTACAAATTTTTCTGCTCATCTTACAAATTTTTCTGCTCATTTTACAAATTTTTCTGCTCATTTTACAAATTTTTCTGCTCATTTTACAAATTTTTCTGCTCATCTTACAAATTTTTCT
>JAQFXT010000356.1:0-43128 GCA_034683725.1 Strigamia crassipes
CGCCCTCGATTATAGATCGTGGCAAAAAATTGCATTTGCAAATATAAGCCGCGACCTTTAATCGAAGAAATACGGTAATACGATTTAACGCAAAATTAGTGAGTGTAAAAGTCGGGAAAATAGTGGATGATTGATTCAAAAAACGGATTTTTAAACGGATTTTAATTATTAAATTCTTTAATTGTAGTAATTGATGTTGATGGCCATTTGGGTGATCTAATAACATTAAAAAGCGTGAACATTTGGTGACATAACGTTGCACAATTCGCGCTATAATACACCAAGGCCAACTTAAAATAAGAAAATGAGATGGCGAAAAAATGGTGCAGCATCTGGTGAGCATCTTGCGCTAGTTTGTTTACCAAAAAATAGATGACATTTATTTCTTTTTTAATTGGGAGAAATGTTTTGTTTTGTTTTACTTTTTCGTTTCAATGGCGTCTGATTTATTTTCTGTTTGGGAAACTAATGGCACATCGATTAGTTTGTTTTGTGTCGTAGCAACAACTTTTGACCAAAAAAACAAAAACTTAAATAAAACATTTTGTTTTTGATCGGGGAGGGGTGGGGAGGGGGGGGAAACCAGAGAAATGACGTCATTGCGCACAAAGTTATAATTTTTAATATTTCAAATTAAATAGATTTTGTTGATTTATATTTTCTCAAATAGCGAAACACGCGCGGGTGATAGCTACCGTCTTCCCCGAATATAACGATATTGTGTTGCGTTATATTCGAATACAACACCATGGTGTTATATTACGTACTTCTGAAAAATTACAAAAACTGTTGAAAATGTTCAAAATTGTCGAAAAATAATTTTTTTTCTTCAGATTGTGATCTAAAACGAACAATTTCTGTTCGTTTTTGATCTAAAACGAACAATTTCTGTTCGTTTTTGATTTAAATCAAACAATTTTTGCACCAAATAAATCCATTTTTTCCTTTAAAAATGACAATTAATACCTTCACAATTAAAACTTTTTAATATTTCAAATCAAATTGATTTTATCGATTTATATTTTCTCGAATAGCGAAACACAATGAAAATGAATACAAACTTTCATTTATTGTGTTTGTTGGCGAAATAGAGTGGAATAAACACTTTTCGAGTATTTCCTCGTGAAATTCGGGTCAAATGCGAGATAAGACTCGATTGTTTTACTTTTTTCACGTCAAAACCAACTCGAGTATATCCATTCCAATCATCGAAGGTCATAAATACAACAAACCGTGAATTCCTTCGCCCTTACACATCACATCACACGATCCTGAAACTAATTTTTTTTTTTAAACTTTTAACCGAAATAAAATTTAAAAATAAAAATTATTTGAGTTGAAATTTCTGATAAATTTCACGCGATAAAAATTCATCCTTGCACTTTGAATGTTTATTGAATTTTTTTCGTTCAAGACGCAAACCTGTTAGCAGGTTGTCAAGGAAGCGAGTAAACAATATTTCCAAAACACAAATAAAACCGTTAGCCATTTGATAAGTGCTCGGAACGAGCAGAAATTCAAATTCCCAAGGATAAAACGAAAAACCTTGTAACACAAATCTCCCATTCATTCCCACGCACAAAAAAACACATCGCCATATCAACGCCATTACGTAACAAACTTTGCCCTTTTTTTAAAAAAAAAATTTTTTTCTTCTTCCGCGAATTTTTTAATTCGTACACAATGTCCGGGAAGAAAAAGAAAAAAAAAACAAACCCAACCTTAAAATACAACTAAACTGCTATCAAATTCCCAGTTAAATCGCATTGCATCATTTATTTATCACCTGAATCAATGAGGAAAAAAAATTCCAAGTTCCAACTAACCTGGATATTTTTCAGTGGAAACTAGAAAGGGAAAATGAAAAACGAGGCTTAATTTAGCCGACCCAGTCCCTGAGTATTTTAAAAGTTAAATTTAGTCCATTCAGCCAAAATAAATATCGTAAATTGTTGGATTAAAGGTTAGACAATAGACGGTTTTTTGTAATTTTGTGATTTTTCTATTAATCTTAAAATCAATCGTTTTTGATGACCTCAAATTCATTTGTTCGATTTGCATTTTAGTGATTTCAACATTCTGAACATAGTGACACGACCCAATCATCATTAAAATGTGATACGGAAAAATCTGCATACAATTCGATTCACGCACGAAACGAAAAATTTACAAATTACGTACGAACAACAATTTCTTCGCATTTTTAAGTTTTACTGGACCTTCTGGAGTTGTTTCTTGGTTAGTCCAGCTATTTAAAAATTCATAAATGATTCGACAAAATGTAAATTATGCGAGATGGCCACATAGATCGAGCGCGGCCTCCATTTTGTTTTGTGTTTGAGAGGTCTGGAAATTTGTGATTAGTGATTTTGTGATTTTATATTTTTCAGCTTTTGTGGTTTCGCAATTATGCGCAAGATTGGTGGAACTGATATCACGTGACTAATTAAAAAGTGATAAAATTGTTAAAATTGCAAAATTACAAACCCGCCTCTATTAACAAATCCCCAAACTAGATAATTAATACTAAATCTACCGTACAAATAACTGCGTAAATAATTTTATTTACACTTTTATTGCATAAAATGGAATTTTTGATGCATGAATAAAACAATTTTTATTTTGCATAAATATCCGGGATCTAATAATGGCGAATGTTTCTAGTCTGACCGAGGTTATTGATGCGCATTAAACGTATAAAAATTAACAAATAGGTCATGTGATTGCCTCATATTGAGCTTCATAACCTCCACCCTTGTTTGCCCGATTGAGTAACACTTGGTTTTTCGAGTCCAGTTTACCCGATACTCCGTGTGTGACCACTCCAACAAAGCCAAAAATAAACATTTTCTGCCTCGATTCAATTTAGTTGATTGGGTGCAACGACCAGCCGAAAATGGCCGTAATTAAAAGCCACGTTGGAGAATCGTTTTTTTTTTTTTTTTTTTTTTTTGAGGAAAATTTCATTAGTCACGCAGTGCCACAAAAGTGTATTAATACTCGATATATTAAAATATGTGCGTTAACTGGCCGTAAATTGGCAGAAAAAAGGCCAATAACCTTTCATCTCCAAGAAGTGCATTGCGCCCTTGACTAGCCTTGAAAAATTCAAATACCAGCGTTTGAAGGGACCGGGAAGAATGTAGTAATTTGAAAATAGAAAAAATAAACAATTTTAAAATTTATTCCAATATCAAAAAATTTTTAAAAATTATTTTTTTTTTTTAGTTTTTTTTTGGTTTTTTTTTGGTTTTTTTTGGGTAAAATGAATTTTTGTGAGCGCCTAGGTCAAGGTTTCATCGCTGATTGTGCGTGCGATTGATCGGAGTTTCAGTGTCACACAAGAAATGCCTACTGCGCCGCTTGGCGTTTATTGATTCCGCCAACCCAAATAAGGATTGTTTTATTTTGCTGTTGGGTTTTGGGTCGGCCGTTTTCCCCTCGTTTTTATCGTTTTTCCCTGGAACGGCTTCGCGACGTGTCGGTTGCAACTTTTATCGCTAGATTAGACGGATGTTTTAATCGAAATTTGTTGTTTGTTGGCACGTGAACACAAACACTATACATTTTGTATGTCATTATGCAAATTGCAGCTTGAATAATTGTTTCACGGTTTCGGGGAACGGGAAATACTTCATAAAGCTTCCGTTTAAACTCGGTTAACCGTGCACGAGTTCTTTTCTCCAAATTCCAAATTCCGTCGCGAGTCAACAAACCAACAATTTCGTGACTCGGAGGGGCCCAAAACGATAAATAATACAAAAAATAAATACAAGTTGAAGCCCTGGACTAACATTTTTCAAGGGCCCACCACACAAATAACATAATTAGGGGCCCTAGAAGTAAAATAATTTTGGGCACTGGAAAAAATAACATAATTTGAGGCCCCTGGAAAAATAACATAATTTGGGGCCCCTGGAAAAATAACATAATTTGGGGTCCTGGACTAACATTTTTCAGGGGCCCCACGCCCTAGAAAGGTAACATAATTTTGGGCACTGAAAAAATAACATAATTTGGGGCCCCTGGACTAATATTTTTCAGGGGCCCTACGCCCTAGAAAGGTAACATAATTTTTGGCACTGGAAAAATAACATAATTTGGGGCCCTGGACTAACATTTTTCAGGAGCCTTGGAAAAACAATGTAGTTGAGGCCCTGGAAAAACAATGATGTATTTGTTCAGGGCCCCAAGTTAAGTTATTTCTCCGAAGCCCCAAATGATGTTATTTGTCTGGAGCTCCTAAAAAATAATCGGGCCCTGAACTAATAATTTTTTTAGGAGCCCTGAAAAAATAACAATTTGGGGGTCAGAAAAAATCGTATAATTTGGGGCCCGGGACTAATTTTTTCACGAGCCCTTGAGAAATAACGTGATTTTGGGCCCCTGGATCAATATTTTCAGCGTGATGTAGGCTTTTCAGGGGCCCCTAGACAAATAACATGATTTAGGCCCTTGGACTAATATTTTTGCAAGGGGCCCCTAGACAAAAAAAAATGATTTTGGGCCCCCAAATCAATATTTTTACGGGGCCCCTAGACAAATAACATGATTTAGGTCCCCCGGATCAATATTTTGACAGGGGCCCCCCTAGACAAATAACATGATTCACGTTTGTTGATGATTTGAAGGTTATTTTTGAATTTTCGGGGCCCCCCCCAGGTGTATTTCGTGATGTTTTCCGTTAATGACTAGACAACCTACCTACTATATACACGACATGTGGAATTATTAATCCGCTTATCGGATTTATATCTCCGTCGGTCTTCGAAAATATCCTTGATGGCTGTCACACCGAGCACAAAAATCACAGGAATCATGGCAATCTCCTTGCCGAAGGCGTTGATTTGGGGCACCCAGTTGAGAAGAACGAT
Organism: Strigamia crassipes; assembly: GCA_034683725.1. NCBI lineage: Eukaryota > Metazoa > Arthropoda > Chilopoda > Geophilomorpha > Linotaeniidae > Strigamia > Strigamia crassipes. The sequence continues at coordinate 4,875 of JAQFXT010000356.1, forward strand.
GAAGAGAAAGTATAAATTTGCGAATCGATGAAACTGTTCGAAAAGGTTCTTTGGTAGGAAAGAGAGCAGCGTATATTTAGTTGTCCGAATCTTGTTGCCCAAATAGCCGTAATTCGGATGGTGCTCGCTGTCGCTGCCCACATTATCCGCGACGCTGTGGTTTGGCACGACCGTTCGGTGCTTCACTTCTTCCGCGCGCGCTTCCTTCTTCCAGAACAACAATTTGTCCAAAAACGTCGACGCGCGACTTATGGCGTTCTGAGAGCTCGCTGGTCGTACACTGCTGGTCCTGTTTTTCCTTGTCGACATTGTCAATCATCTAAACGAACAAAAATAACGAAATTAATTCATTTAGTTCAAACAAAATCTCGCTCAGTTTCGATTTTCGATTTTTCGATTTTTAAGTTTCTGTTTTGGGTCATTAGAAACTAATTACAACAGATGTTGTTTTTTTGAGTTTTTAAATTACTTTTTTTTTTATTTTTTTTACGATGGAAATAATTATTTTTGTTTAATTTTAGTTTTGTTTTCCTGTTTTTTTTTTTTAAATTTTTAAGTTTTAATTTTTTTTTTTTTTTTTTTTTTTTTTTGTGTTTGGTTCCGTGAAGGATAACTTGTTGACATCATCAACATACCATCGTAAAACTCACCTTTCAAACTATTCCACGTATTGTTTCGCCTAGAATATCATTCTGCAAGCTTGTTTCCTTAACTGATGCGCGGTTTTCTGGTAATCCATGGGATCGTAAGCCATCAAAGCGCAAGCACAGACCCCACTTTCAACTATCACCTAGATACTATTTGGCCACCTCACGATGCCTGCCAAACTCCGTCTAACGCTCCGCCCATTTGTTCCTCATTGGCTAAAGATGTCACGTGACGGCTTATCCAACCAATAGTGTTAGAGCTCGGGATAACTTGAGCGGTTCCGATTACACATTACACATTTCACGGACAGAAATATACTTTTTGTTATAACAGAATGTAGAGTTTCGTACGTCATATCCACGAAATGAGACAAACTATAGAAAAACATCGCTGTGGCTTTAAACATGGACGACGCTGGGGAGGATTATGGCTTTCAATTACTTAATCGATGTCCCGCAAACTTACTGCCCCAGTTTTTGCACGAGGTTATAGATGAAATATGTCGAGATAAGGCCGTGCCGTTTAATAAATATGAACAAGAATGGAATATTGATGAATGGACGAAAATGATGAGTGTTTTGAAGAGGTTTATTAGTGTTTGCGCACGAAATGACGTAAGAAAATATCAAATTTTGATTTCATTTTGATACGAACAAATTTTCTTTTCCAGCGTATACCGAATAACATTCGCCGAGACATCCACGAAAACATCGAGAATTGCATCGCAACTAGACGCGAAGAGTTACATCGACATTTAATCGACGAAACTTGCGCCATTTCCGAGACATATTTAAAAGATTTTGATTGGACGGCAAAAGTATAAAATTTTTACAATAAATTTAAAAAAATAATAATAATAATTAAATTCCTTTACAGTACGTCCTTGGTAGTGACACGATGGCATCGATTAAAAAACCATTATTGACGTTGGATTTGGAGTTGAAACAAGTGGAAAACTCAAAAATAGTCAGCGTAGAAATGACGAAAGAAGATTTATTAAAACTGATAAATAATCTAGAAACAGCGCAGAAGAATATGATGGAATTAAAAGCGTAGAAGCGATTTCGATGTATATTAAATAAATAAAACTTAAACGCGTAGAATGTATATTAAACAAATAAAACTTACTATTTCTAATGCGTATAACGAGTCAAACCTCGTTATATCTGTTTGTGCGTATTAGAGTGTTCATTAAAACTTGTTCTTTATAACGAATAATTCGTAATATCAAAATTCGTTAGGAAACCAAACATTTTATATAAAATAAATGCAAACAAAACCCCGACGTTGTTATTATTAATTTCTAAATTGATTTTTCTTAAAGTTTCGTTTGGTTTCGAGTTTCGAAACACGTCCGTACTCGGTCAATTTATTAGACACAAACCGGAAACAGTTTCGGCGCTTGTTACGACCAGCGATCACACATTTCCGGTACAGGCGGCACTAACCAAAGTACCAAACGCGTGTGGGCCGTGTGAAGCAGGTGAAGCCCAATATCGTTCGAAGTTGACGTGAATTTGATTAGATGGCGTGAAATCGCTAAGAGTAAGCATTCGTTCGCCTCCCGAACACCCCGTGTCTAAAACCCCATCGCGTTTTTGTGCACGTCGTGTGCGCAAATTCGCCGTTTCCCCCACGAAAAAAATGGCAAAATTTGCACAAAAATGTGCGTATAAAGCCGTAACAAGGTCGCACGTTGCCCCCCGCTCGTTATTTGGTCGTTTTTCCACGTTATTTTGACTAGAAATGAATTAATTGGGCTTAGTGTTGTTATTTGTTTGGGTTTTGTGTTTAAGCCTACTCATTTGTTGGAAAGAATGAAATGACGAAAAATTGTCGATTTGTTTATTTGTGACAGGGTGCCTGCAGAAGTGAAAGGCCTATTCCGAACGCAGTATTGGTTAGTATTTGTTTTTTGGGATTTGTTTTTTTCGGTTTGTTCGCGACGAGTAATTTGGAATTACGAATTGATTTCAGGACATATCTCAAATTTGGCGTGACAAAATATCACTTTGTTGATTATAAGCACAACGGAGCATCACGTTAACGGTGGAGCGGTGTCCTTGCAAAACTCCTTCACATTATTAGTAAGTATAGTGGAGTGGTGGATTTGTGTAGTGGGGCATTTGGAAGTTGCTCGAATCGATCAGTTTCGATGAAAATCGGAATTTTTTTTTTTTTTAGGTAGGTTTAAGTTTTTGATGAATTTTGATGTTTCGAGCAAATTCGTTTAAACTTTGATGAAATTCGAGTAAATTTTGGTGGAATTCGTTTAAATTCTTGTATAGTCTGATGGTTTTAAGTAAATTTGCGTACAATTTGATGGATTACAAGTAAATTCGTGTAAATTTTGATGAAATTGATTTAAATCTGTGTAAAATTTGGTGGATTACAAATAAATTCGTGTAAAATTTGGTGGATTTCAAATAAATTCGTGTAACATTTGATGGGTTTCAAATAAATTTGTGTAAATTCTGTTAAAATTGATTTAAATCCGTGTAAAATTAGATGAAATTCGAGTAAACTTTGATGAAATTCGAGCAAATTTAGGTGAAATTCGAGCAAATTTAGGTGAAATTCGAGCAAATTTAGGTGAAATTCGAGCAAATTTAGGTAAAATTAGATTAAAATTTGTTGAAATTCAAGTAAATTTGTGAAATATTTGATGAATTTCAAGTGAATTTGTGAAATATTTGAAGAAATTCAAGTGAATTTGTGAACTATTTGAAGAAATTCAAGTAAATTTGTGAAATATTTGATGAAAGTCAGGTAAACTAGAGTAAACATTTGATGAAATTCAAGTAAACTAGAGTAAATTTTGACGAATTTTTCAGGAATTTCTAATCAATTCGTTTAATTTTTTTTTGAATTTTTAATAAATTCGTGAAATTTTCCGTGATTTCCGAACGAATTCGTGTAATTTTTTCAAAAATTTTTTTTAAATTCGTGAAATTTTCCATGAATTTTAATTAAATTCGTAATTTTTTTTATAAATTCGTAAATTTTTTTATAAATTTGTAAATTTTTTTTAAAAATTTTCCACTAAATTGGTGAAATTTTTCATAAACGTCCACTAAATCAGTGTAATTTTTTAGAATTCCGAACAAATTCATGTAATTTTTCACGAATTTCGACTTCATTCGCGTAACTTTCCACAAACCTACCCAAATGTTTAATAATGAATATTAACCACGCCACAGATCCATCCAAAATCCGCTTTACTTACCGCGTATTTTTTATCACCACAGACGTTGTGTGATAGGAAAGCAAGAACCACCCAAGATTCAAACGCATACTTTAATTTAGTGCCTCAAAAGATGCCTCCAAAACGAAGAAAATGTGACTCGTCAGAGGAGGATTATACAAATTACGGGAAAAAATCCAGAACATGGTGGGTATTCAAAAAAAAAAAAAAAAAAAAAAAAAAATTTAATTCGGGTTCCAACGGGGCACAAACGTTAGATCTCTGTAAAGGTTATGTAATTCTGTAGTGATCGACAGCATTACATGAATAATCTTTTACAAATGAAATATTACTTCTCACTTTAGGACTGGATTTGTTCATTTATAAAAAGATTGGTTCAGTTTGTTGTAATCCTGCCATATAAAGCATGGAATTATCCGAATCCGAGTAAGTTCTTAATAGCAGAAGATTTTTAATTTTTTTTTTTTGTTTTTTTTTCCGTTTAAATATTTTCCATTTTAAAAAAATTTATTATAAAAATTCTCGGTCCGAGGTGACGACGCTTTTGTTAGTTCGATTTTTTTAAAATGTTAATTCCTATAAATATCCAACCTTGGTACGGGGCGAGTGGGATGGGGCTTCCAAGTGTTTATGTAATAGGACTAGGAAATGAGTGATCAAGACGGGAAGTGTTTAAGGTATTTTACGCGCAGCAAATTGCGCCGTTTTGTCTAGATTTTTGATTGGTTTTGTTTGATTTTTTGCTTTTAGAAATTATTTAAGGGGTAACGAACTAAAGATCGATAGATTGGACCGTGTTTTGTGGATATTTTGTAATTTTTTTTTTATACATTTTGTTGTTTTTGTTTTTGCTTTTTCAGTAATCGACGTTCTCCTAGATCCAATGATTCGGAATGGGATTTCTCACAAAAGCGATGCAAAACCTGGTTTCATGAATATACGAGTAAATATATAATTGATTTTGGGTTTGGTTGCTTTGATTTTAATTTTTTTTTCGATTTGATTTCAGCGCCTGATGACCCGCAAATCATCGGTCCTGAAGGAATGGAAAAGTTTTGTGAGGATATTGGCGTTGAACCCGAAAATGTACTTGGACATTAAGAGTCTTTTCCCGGGCCCGTTAAAAAATATCGACGGTTAGGGGGTTTGACGCAACAGATTATAATCGATTGTATAGTTTAAATTATTTTCAAATACTGTAAATGTCGGGTCGGTTTGAAAAAGTTAGCATTTTAAATCAAAAACGGTAATATGAGATTGTATTGCACCGTAATCTGTTGCGTGAAACTCTTTAATTACGTTGGAATAATTTTTATGGCGCTCGGTGACTCTTCTAAGCAATTTTCGAACCAAATTTTGCGATTTCTTTCAGATTGTAATGTTGGTTTTGGCTTGGAAAATGGAAGCGAAACAAATGGGTTTTTTTACAATAGAGGAATGGCTTAGAGGCTTGACGGATTTACAGTAAATTTGAGTTTTCCCGTTTACATTTAAATTGTAAAAATTTATTTTTAATTCTTGATAGATGCGACTCCATCGAGAAAATTCAAGCAAAACTAGAACATCTACGCTCTATACTGAACGATTCAGCAACTTTTAAAATTATTTACAGATACGCTTACGATTTTGCTAGGGTATAGCGTTTGAATTGATTTGTTCGATGGATTTATTGATTTTTTTTTTTTTTTGGTGTTTTAGGATAAAGATCAAAGAAGTATGGAAATAGAAACCGGAAAGGCAATGCTTCAATTGCTATTAGGAAAGCACTGGTCTTTATATAGTTCTTTTCATCGTTTTTTAGATGTATATTGGATTTATTTTAGTATTTTTTCAATAATTTGTATTCATGATGTTTTTCTTATTTGTTAGGAATCAAAATATAAAGTTATCAACAAAGATCAATGGTGCAACATTTTGGAATTCAGTAGATCTATACATTCTGATTTATCCAATTACGATGAAGATGGAGCATGTAATAATCGATCGATGTTGTTGAAGGAGGCGCGGCAAGGGTTATGCGGCTCCAAAGAAAGTTTTACGAGCAACAAATGTTAAATTGGAATTTTTTTAGACTGAAAATATACGAAAGTGTTGTTTTTAGACTGAAAAATGCATGAAAATGTTGTTGTTAGACTGGAAATACAGGAAATCGTGTATTTAGACTGAAAATACAGGGAAACGTTGTTTTTCAGGCTGAAAATACACGAAAATTACGTTTTTCAGACTAAAAATACATGAAAATTACGTTTTTTAGACTGAAAATTCACAAAAATTGTTTTTCAGACTGAAAATACATGAAAATTACGTTTTTTAGACTGAAAATAGACTGAAAATAGACGAAAATTATGTTTTTTAGACTGAAAATGCATGAAAATTACGTTTTTTAGACTGAAAATACACGAAAATTATGTTTTTCAGACTAAAAATACACGAAAATTACGTTTTTCAGACTGAAAGTACATGATAGTGTTAGCTTTTTGACCGAATACACAAAAATATTTATTTTTTCGACTGAAAATGCTCGTAATTAGTTGTCGGAGGTTCCGCACCCTCGTTCCGCCACCTAGTTAACATTTATTTCGGTTTATCTAATATTTTTGTCTTATTTTGCAGGGCCAGTGCTACTAGACGAATTTGTAGAGTGGCTCAAAGCGAGTCCTCCGGAAAGAGCATGAGAATAAATAGTTTTATCACGGTCGCGAAAACATAGATCATACGACGAAATCTTCCACAAAATTTTCCCTTCTATTGTTCTCGTTACTTTTATTACTTGTCAAAAAGAAACCGAAAGAATGAAATGAAATCCACGTGATATCATTTGATTACATCAGCATTGGCTCGTTATTTATGTTCCACTTCGAATCATCATTTGTGTCATCAGAGTTCGTTGCGACTTTCTAACTTTTTAACAATTTTTTTTCAAGTGTAGGCAAAAAACAAAACATTTTCTAACGAGAAAAAACTAATATCGATCTTATATCATGCTTAAAAAAAAAAAGAAAAAAAAAGAAGAAAAAAAAAAAAGGTGAAGAAAGTTGGGTAAATTAAATTTCGCTTGAAACGCTGGGATATGACAATCTCGTGCCAAATAATTTGCTGTTTTAATTTCCCCGCATTTATTTTGTTTGTTTTTCTTGTTTAACATTAGCCGGCATAGTTGTAAATCTACTTTTGTACTAATTTTTTCCTTTTGGTGAGTGTGAAACGAACTAAAACGGTGCGAAAGTGCGGTTTAACAATACTCGCGAGAGTGGAAACGAATGTTTTTCTATGCTGTTTTGAGATTTTTTAATTCAAACGAAGAATCCCTAGTCTGTCTTTTACGACACTGCCGTTAACTTAATGAAGATTGTAATCCACGTGCCTCTCAGCTGGCAATTTTCTCATGTAAATTTGTTTTCACCAGTTTATATACAAGTTTTCCCAAAGGCAAAGAAAGCTGACTTATTAAACAAAACGTGTTTTTTCATGCAGGGTTCGAATTGCTCAATGACTGTTTAATTTTACAAAGAAATTCAATTGTAATATTTGTCGCTCGAGAACGATTTAAATGAGTGTGACAAACTGTATAGGGTTTGAGCATATTCGTTATAAAAAACAATAAAAACACACAAATTGTTTTTCAATGAAATTAAAAGTATTTTACAATCCGCTTTCCTTCATTTACAATATCTGTCCGATTTCATCTTGGCGCGTCTGTCGAGCAAAACCTCGTGTAAATTTCCATCTTCTTTCGCTTTTTTAACTACGATTTTACTTTCTTGATTCAACCTGATCTTTTTATCCTGAAAACTTTGGAATTGTTTCCTAAAAAAAGATAAAATTTGATTAATTATATCAAGAAATATTAATTCTTTGATTAATTGTCACAAAACATCAATTTTTTGATTATTAATGCCATAAAACATAAATTTTTTGATTATTTATGTCATAAAACATCAATTTTTTTGATTAATTTTGTCATAAAACATCAATTTTTTGATTATTTGTGTCATAAAACATCAATTTTTTGATTAATTTTGTCATAAAACATCAATTTTTTGATTATCTATGTCATAAAACATCAATTTTTTTGATTAATTTTGTCATAAACCATCAATATTTTGATTATTTATGTCATAAACCATCAATTTTTTGATTATTTATGTCATAAAACATCAGTTTTTTTTGGTTATTTACACGTATTTTAATTCAGAATCTTTCCCTTTTTCTTCATCCGCATTTGAATCTGATTTTTTAACATCACGACCCGAAGAACATCTCACCTAAAGATAAATTTCAATTGAATATAATTTTTTTTTAAATATTTAAATTAAATGATACTTTTAACACTTCGTCGTCGCCCGCTGATTTACTCTGCGCTACGATATCAGCATCTTCGTTACACGACAAAAAACAGTTGTTGGATCCTTGAATCGCCATTTTTCCCTGAAAAAAAACAAAACAAAATATTTTGAATCATTAAATTGATTTTACAAATTTAAAATCAATTTAACCTCTTGGAAAACAACTTCCCAGTGTTCCAGCGGTCCGATCGCATCCGACCGCCCCACGACCATGTCTTCGTGGTCCACTTTGAGGTATTTGTCGTAGCCAGACTTGAGTGCGAATTTTGTTTCGTTGATTTTGACTGCTGTGAGGACTTCTTCGGGTAACGGACCTTCGCCCTGTTCGTGGGGGGCCCCGAGTGTGAATAACCCATTATCCAATGCCCTAATGTAACATTGCGGCGCTAATTCGATCGATATCGATCCTGTCACCTCTTCGTTCTTCGAAACTGTCCACCAGCCACCTATTAATATATTATTTTATATTATTAATTGGGAATTAAATGAAATCATCGAATTTAATGAAACCATGGTTGGCGACATCGTCGTCTTCAATTTTGCGAATCGGATCGATTTTTCTTTTTCGTTTTAATTTCTTAACTTTCCTGAAATTAAAAAAACAACAATAAATTAATATAATGAGTTTGTAAATTAATTTGCACGATTTTACCCCGATTTTTCGCCTTTAAACGAGAGTTTTCCACGATTAACTTTGGTATATTCAGTCATGTTTACAACGAGAATTCTTTCATTGGCAAAGTCATAAAAGATGACGTCATCTCATCAGTAACTCCCCCGCGTGTGAAACCGTGCCAATTCAGCGGCCATATTTGTCAGCATCGTTCTAGGGAACTTTTTGAAATGGGTCGTGCGAAACTTTCAATTTGTTCGTGGCTCTCCGCTATAAATTGACCATAACAAGATAATGCGTGCGACCTTCGATTCATCATGCCGAAGAAAAAGCTGGAAAATCATGAATACCCGACGACTGCGGAGAATGAAAAGACACTAAAACATTTACAAGAAACGTTCGCCAATCGCATCGACCCAGATGTCGTCTACTTCATCTTATCGGAACGAGACTACGACCGTAACAACAACAAAAAATTTAAAAATTTAAAATAATAATAATTTCTAACAAATTTTTTTCATTTTTTAGTGGATTCCACGTTACAAGCTTTGCTGACCATATCAAACGAGATCCAAGAACAAGATCTTAAACCAGATCCACAAAACGAAACCAACAGCGGCGAAATATTACGCTTGTCCGAGATATTAAATTCGGATGTAAAACCACCGCCGTGCTGCACCTCGCCCGAAACATGTCGATTAGACCGAATAGAATTGCGTCGACCGTCCACACCCGAAACCCTATACGCCGGATCCACGGGTTTATACCAATCGAACGAATCCTTATACACCGTGGAAGTTGCTCCGGACAAAACAAACCAAAATTCGTTCGCTTTAGACTACGAACTAACATCTCCGGACAAACAAAAGGCCTTAACCAGACAATGCCGCGCTCACACGCCGTCGGAGAAGCTAAATTCGATCGCGAACGGAGCTTTAAGTCCTCTATCCGACTGCTCCATCGAAGCGGACGCTTCGGATATCATGCACAGTTCCTTAGAACGCAGTATTAACTTGACCGCCGCTGCGCACGAGTCCCGAATGGAGATTCAGTTACGTACGAACGAGGAAAGCCAATTTAATCCGTCCGAAATAACCAACGCATTCCCGCTCGTTACGAGCCGTCCGTTTTATTACTTCCCGTTCGTGGCTTCGAAAGTCGGTTCGATCCATCAATTCCCATTCTGCTCGCCGCAACCGACCAACTACTCGAGTCCGAAGATCCTACCGCGGCCGACCGAGATCCGACCGCCGCCGACCGAGATCCGACCGCCGCCGATCGAGCCTCGACGGCGGAAAATGTCGCCGGTGGACCGCGTGCTCGAAATGCAACGCACCGATGACAAACTGCTGATTCTGCTTCGCGGGCTGCCGGGGAGCGGCAAGTCGACGTTGGCGGCCAAGCTGAGCGCGCAGAACGGCGTGGTGTGCAGCTCGGACATGTTTTTCACGCACAGGGGGATCTACGCGTTCGACGCGTCCAGACTGGGCGAGGCGCACGAGTGGAACCAGCAGCGCGCCAAGAAGTTCATGGAGGAGGGAAAAGCGCTCATCGTGATCGACAACACCAACGTCGAAGCGTGGGAGATGAAACCGTACGTGACGTACGGGCAGAAACACGCGTACCGCGTCGAGATCGTCGAGCCGGACACCCCCTGGAAGTTCAAACCGAACGAACTGGCGATGCGAAACGTGCACGGCATCACGCGCGAGAAGATCCAGCTCATGCTCGACAGATACGACAAGAATTTGAGCGTCGACTCGATATTAGGGAACTCCGAGCGACGCGTTTACGCCCCCCGAAAAGAAATTTCGTCGTCGGTGGTCGTCGACGAAACGAAGCGGTGTCCGAAGGAGGACGCGAAGAACGACTCGAGTTATCGCGACTCGCCGAGGATTTCGCCGAGTCGGGAACACGTGCCCGCGCGACCGGCGAAAGTGAGCGCTTCTTCGGAGGTCGCGAGTCCACCGGCGAGTCTCGAGATGTGTTTCAGGTCCCCGGCGCAGAGTCCACCGGCGAGTCTCGACGCGTGTTCCAGGTCCCCGGCGAAGGTTTACGTCGAAACGGTTAATTTCAACGAAAGGAGCACGGTTAAACAGGGGTCGGTGAAGCAAGTGGATAAACGCCATCCGAAAGTGCAGAACGCGGCGGCCAAATCGAAGAAAGCGGCGAAGATTTGTCCGAAACCGATGTCGGCAACGGCGAGCTCGACGAGTCGTCACATGGAGTGCCAGACCGTACGAGACGCGGATTTCCGGAAAAACGCTTTGGACAGCTTGAAAGACGACTACGTGTACGAGGACGAGGAATTTTGGGGCTTCGACGACAAGAGCGCGTCGAAATTGAAAAACGCGTCGTCGCCGCACAGAGCCAGGTGCAGGACCCGTCAATCGAAGGGCGATCCGCGAGCCATGGGCGAGATCGCGCGCGCTAATATCGTCGTGCACGACATTTCGTTGATGGGATCCGACGAGTGCTGCGACGACGTCGAAAGGAAATCGGAGGAGCCGCGAGAGACGAGAGAAATCGATCCGTCCGGCAATAAAAAGACGAAAACGAAGACGAAAATGGTCGCGTCGTTCCAGTTCCCGTTCGTGCAGTATTCCGGCAGGTGGTGCGAAACCGAGTGCGAGATCTACCGACAGGATTCGGACCCTCGGGTGACCCCGAGAGACGGGTTCTCGAAGGGCCGCGAAAATGACGAGTTTAGCGGGTTGAAGGAATTGTTCCCGCAGGTCCCCGAGAAAAAATTGGCCGGGTTGATCGCCAAGTGCGAGGGGGACGTCGAGTGGGCGAGCAACTTTCTACTCGATTTCAACAAGGACGAGGCAATCGTCGAGGAACCGAAGCGTGAATTGAGCCACGTGAACGCGGCCATCGACGAAGCGCTGACTTTGATCGACCGCGGGTCGGAATTGATCGACGACGCGACCGTCACGGATCTCGATGTGAAATCTCGGTGCGACGGGGTCAGCGAAACGTCGAACGTCGGGCTGGACGAGCGGAAACTGATGGAGATGCCGTACGAGGGACGTTTGGACGAGGACGAGGTGGTTTGCCAGCTGGAGCCGGCGTTCGCGTCGCAGTTGGAGCGGTTGTTCGGTCCGCCGAGCCACTCGGACGAGAGCTGCGCGCGCGACTTGGAGATCAAGATCAATTTGAATCTGGCGTGGCAGATCCACACGTGCTGGGCCAAGTCCGTGCAGAGGAGACTGTACGAGGAGGACTGCGATTTCGTGCGCCAGTTGGAGGAGAGCGAGAATCCCAGACGGGGTTTGGAACGACACAAGCGGGCACTTTCGTTGGATAGGAAGAGGTCGAGGTCGTGCGATATGGGCGATTCGCGACACCAGCCGCATAGGATGGAGAAGACTGATAGCGTGCCAAACATGCGCGACATTATGGATTCGGAATTGGCGCTGCAAATGAGCGGAGAAGACGCGGTAAGGATATTGCTTTATTTCTGAGTGTTTCAAGCGCCCCTCACGTGAATTATATCAAATTGGTGGTTTTTTGCATCGTTGTTGTTGATGGAACTGACGGAAATCTTATTAAATTCGTCCTTTTTACATTGTAACTGACGGAAACATTATTAAATTCGTCATATTTACATTGTAACTGATAGAAAATTTATAAAATTCGTCATTTTTACATTATAACTAACGGAAACTCTATTAAATTCGTCATTTTTACATTGTAACTGACGAAAACTTCATTAAATTCGTCATTTTTACATTGTAACTGACGTAAATCTTGTTAAATTCGTCATTTTTACATTGTAACTGACGTAAATCTTGTTAAATTCGTCATTTTTACATTGTAACTGACGGAAACTATTAAATTCGTCATTTTTACATTGTAACTGACGGAAACATTATTAAATTCGTCATTTTTACATTGTACCTGACGAAAACTTTATTAAATTCGTCATTTTTACATTATAATTAACGGAAACACTATTAAATTCGTCATTTTTAAATTGTAACTGACGAAAACTTTATTAAATTCGTCATTTTCACGTAGTAACATATCAATTTCGTATTGTAACTAACGTAAATAAGACGTTTTGCGTTGTAACTTAACATATATAAAATTCAAAACGGCTTTAATCTCATTGAGACCGTCGCGTAGCATGTTTAGGGGCCTTAAACACGAAAAAAAAAAATGGTATTTCGACCTAAAATTTTCATCTTTTAAAACTAATTTCGATTTTTAAATTCATTTCTAGACCACGAAAGTAAACAGCATGTGGAACGACGTCGACCTAGCAACTAAAATGAAACGAAAATTACTTTACGAACGATATCCGTTCCTCGACACAAACTCGCTGGACGAAGTATTCGCATCCAACAAGTACGACAAAAAACAATCCGATCAAACATTCTTAAATAATCGATCGATTAAACTCGACAGTTTCTCCTTACTCCAAACCGAAGAACAAATCCAAAGTGCATTTGGTGGTGAACTCCCTCAACGCCGACAAAACCACGTTCGCGCCACCAACGGTGAAGTACAAAGGTCAGGACTAGTTAGGAAAGTATCTGTAAGTTTTAGCGCATTGTTTAACGAGCTTATTAGTGCTAAATAAGCGTTTTCATATTCAAATCCACATTTTTATTTGCATAAATTCAATTTTTTTAAAAATTTTTTTCCAGACGGTGCAGTCGCCCGGAAGATGTTGCGACACCTTCCTGACCCCCGTCGCGGAGGAAGTGCAGGATTTCCGAGCCGAATCGGTGTTGTATCATCAACTACGACAAGAATGCTTCAGCAAAGCTAAAGAAGCGTACCACAGCGGCAAACGCGGTGCCGCGAGCTTCTACGCGCAGGAAGGCCACGCGTACACGGAGAAAATCTGGGACGCGAATCGACACGCGTCCATGAAGATTTTAGTGCATCGGAACCTCGGCAGGGACCGGAACACGATAGATTTGCATCTATTGTACGTTAGGGAAGCGTTGGAGATGCTCGAGATCTTCTTGAAGCTCAAACTCGAGGAGTTAATGAACACCAGCGACCGGCGGTTGGTGATCGCCGTCATAACGGGACGAGGGAAACATAGCGTCGATCAAGTGCCGCGACTCAAACGCGGTGTGATTCATTATTTGTGTAAAAAGAATATTACGTATCAGGAAAAGCACGCTGGCTTGATCGAAGTGGTGTTGACGAGGAAACAGAGGATTTGAGTTAATATTTTTTTAATTCATGATTTTTTTTTATTTTTTTATTTATTTTTTTTAGTTTTTTTGTTTGTTTTTAACTGCAAAAATAATTAATAATATTTTTATTGACTACATTTGATATTTTTAACATGTTTTTCTCATTATATGCCATCATGTCAGCGGTGTTGTAATTGTAAATAAGTTAATTTTGATTTTTTTTTTTTATTGTTGGGAATAAATGATCGCGAATGATTTTAATTTATTGGTTTTGTTTGTTGGGGATGTTTGCTAGCACGCTTAGCATTTTCACCTTTGTTTTTGGTTTGGTTTTTTGGACTGGTTCGCTCGAATCGGAGCTCGAATCGGACGAAGTGGAACTAGATGATGAGGATGACGTCGAGGAGGACGATGATGAAGTGCTGGACGAATCGGAATCGCTTGAACTGCTGCTGCTGTCGCTTTCTGAATCCGTCGCATCGTCGTCACTAAAATTAACGGAAAAAAAATTTTTTAAATTGAAAATTTTTGAAAATTTCAACTCACCTTCTGGTTTTTTGTTGTTTAGTCAAAACCATTTGGTTTCTAGAAGAGAAAAACGTAAAAAAATCGGTCAAAATTGGTTTAAATCGATTTTTAAAGTCGATTTTTGTGGAAGAAAACACATCACTCGTTTTGAAAACAAATATGGCAGCTGCAATCTGGTTACGTAGAAAATTCAAAAATTAACTTTTTTAATATTTAAATTAATCGTTACGGAAGTTTTTGATGTTTTGTTTTGATGTTTATTTCTTACTTCATCTCCACGTGTATTTTTAGATCGATAAATGGGAAAGAAATTGGAAATTTTTAGGTTTCGATCAAAATTCGGTTTTTTTTTTTTTTCAGTTAATTTGATTTTTCTTTATTTTTTCAATGTTTTATACTTACAATAAATCAATTTGCTTCTTTTCCTTGTCTTGTCGTAGTTTTTTGTTCATTTCTACGGTTCTTGAAGGCCGATGAACGTATTTTCGCTTTCCGTTGCATTGGTACGTCCAGTGGCCGATTTCCAGGCATTTTTGACATCGCACGTTTTCGGCATTCGGCACGCTATTTAACGACAAAAATGGTTTTATTTCACCTGAAAAACACATTTTATTATTTTTTTAAATACCTTTTCTTAGCAGCAATAAATGTTTGCGCCATTATAAATTTCCAACTGGTAACTTTCCAGTCGTAGAGAGAGGGAAAGTGAGCAAAGTTGTCTGGAAAGAGAAAAAAAACATGGCCGATCACCACGTGACAAACAAAAATTGCCATATTAAATTTAAAAATTACTAAAACGTTTCCATTATATTTAATATTTTAATTTTGAATTAAAATAACAAACAAAATTTGACATTACATCGACTTTAATTTAAAACTAATTTGAATTTTTCAACCCGCTTCGAGATTAACAGTTGTTGTCACCGCCAACGAAATTCGAAAATGGCTACTTCGTTGTCGAACCGGGTTTTTTGGAGCATAATTGGAGGCATTACCGCGCTCAAAATCCTACTAATACCATCCTAGTAAGTACCCCAATAATCATTTCTGCCAAAAATTAATTCAAACAATAATAAACAATAATTCTAAATAAAAAAAACAATCAATTTGCTCAAAGTGCCTTTCTTTGATTTTCAAACTAGCAAATCAACCGACTTCGAAGTCCATCGAAACTGGCTCGCCATCACGCACAGTTTGCCCTTCGACAAGTGGTACTACGAGGCAAGTATTGCATTATTCGCTTTAGATCTATCGCCTGTATTTATTTTTTGTTTTTAACGTATTTTAGAGCACCTCGGAATGGACCCTCGATTACCCGCCTTTTTTCGCCTATTTCGAATGCGCTTTATCGTACGTCGCTCAATATTTCGACCCGGCAATGCTCTCTATACATAACCACAACTTCGCCAGCAACATGACTGTATTATTCCAACGTTTATCCGTCGTCGTAACTGATCTCATCTTCGCGTACGGTGTAAAAGAGTACGAAATAGCGATTTTATTTGAATTTTTTTATTTTATTTTTGAATTTTTTTGAATTTTATTGGTTTTGTTGAATTTTATTTGAATTTTTTCAATTTCATCTGATTTTTTAAAAATTTTATTTGAATTTTTTCAATTTTATTTTGATTTTTTTTCTATTTTATTTGATTTTTTTCTATTTTATTTGATTTTTTTTCTATTTTATTTGATTTTTTTTCTATTTTATTTGAATTTTTTCAATTTTTTTTTTGAATTTTTCAATTTTTTTTTTATATTCAGATGTGCCGGATGTCTGGGTCCCGCGAGTTGGCAAAGCAGGAGAGACGTGTGGGTGCACAACGGATTTATTTTATGCATGATGCTATTTGGGAATGCCGGTCTCCTGTTGGTGGATCATATTCATTTTCAATATAATGGATTTCTGTCTGGCTTTTTGCTCGTTTCGATCGCGAGGATGTTGCAGCATCGACATTTGGAGTCAGCGTTTTGGTTTTGCGTTTTGCTCAACTTAAAACACATTTATTTATACATCGCACCCGCTTATTTTGTGTATTTATTGCGTTCTTACTGCTTTTTATATTCAACAAGAGGTTAGATGGATAAAATTCTAACAAATTGCATTGTTTTAATTGTTTTTTTTTTTTTAAATTTTAGATGGTGGAGTTTTGTGGAAAAGTTTCTCGATTAAGAATTTTAGCAAATTATCATTAACAGTTTTTGCCGTTTTTGCCGCATCGTTCGGACCGTTTATTGCAAAAGTAAAATCAATCGGTACGACGATATTGATCAAAACAAATCTACATATACATCTTCTTTTAAATTTTATTTTACAGGGTCAACTGAATCAAGTTTTGTCAAGATTATTTCCTTTTAAAAGAGGTCTCACGCACGCTTATTGGGCCCCGAATTTCTGGACATTGTATAATTTAAGCGACAAACTTCTACTCGTCGTTTGTAAGCAAAAATAAGTCGATTTATTCTGAAATAATTAATTATATTACTCTAAACAGGTCAAAAAGTGGGTTTAATGTCCGATACCAACGTGACTGCGTCCATGACTGGTGGTTTGGTGCAAGAATATCAGCATTCCATTCTGCCTAACATCACTCCAGCTGTTACGCTAATCTGCAGCATGCTCGTTATATTGGTAACGAGTGTTTAAAAATGTTTATTTACACATTTTAAATTTTATTTTATTTTAGCCGGCTTTGATTAAACTTTGGCATCGACCGAGCATGCCGTGGGATTTCATCAGATGTTTAGTTCTGTGCGCGTATGGGACGTACATGTTTGGTTGGCACGTTCACGAGAAAGCAATTCTTTTAATCATCCTCCCATTGACGTTAGTTTTGCCGACGGGGTCGATGAATCTTGTCGATCTCGGTGTTTTTAAATTAAATTAAAAATTTTTTTTTTTTAGACTTTTAGCTGCGGTTGATTGGGACGATGCGTGTGTTTACATGTTTGCGAGTCTCACTGGACATTTTTCATTATTTCCGTTGTTTTACACGTTACCAGGTCTGCGATTTTGATTTTAATGAAATGAAATTTTAATTTAATCGATTAATTTCCAGAAACACCCACGAAAATCTTGTTGACCGTGATGCACGCGATGTATTCGTGCTTTGGATTATGTTTACTGAACAAGTAATGCAAATCTGACGCTTAAAATTCTAAAAACAAAAATTAAAACATTTAATATTTCTGTCGTTCAGGGATATTATACACGAAGCGCTGCTATCCACGTTTGAGAAACTCTACCTTTTTGGTTTCGTGTTCGTGCAGCTTTACCATTCGTACCTGCATGAAATGCTCGGTCTGAAAGAGAAATACGAATTCCTACCGTTGCTTTTGTTTTCGGCCTACTGCGCGCCCGGAGTTCTGTATTCCTGGCTAAAATTTTACAAAAACACGCTAGCTAGGTCGCTAACTCCGTGGAAAAAATACAGCTAAAAAAAAATGATGTAGAATTAATGAGGAAATCGTGGTAAAGCGAATATTTTTGGTAAATTATGTTCAATATATTGGATTAATTGGCAATTTTTTTATATACTAGTCTTATTTGATCGTATTTTTTTACATCACATGTTCACCTCGAATAACGGTAGCCATATTGTGGTTTTAAATACCTCGAAGTTATTTTCATAAGGCTTTAACATATTTTTATATGTCGTGTAACTATTAATCGTTTTTATCCACTAGAATCGCCTTTAGTTTAGTTTAAAGCCTCGGATTGTAGCGGAGTGCGGTGCACGGACCCCAAAAAAAATTAATATTTTGTAATTTTTATTTAAAAAAAAATTATTTTTTAGTATTAGACAATGAATTAGCCGTTTAGTTGCAAAATTTACCTATTTAATGGGTATAAATTCCTTCGTAAATTACTCGGGGGTCCGTTTTAAAGGCACAAATTGCATCACAAAAATCCGGGTACTTAATTAATAACATTTTATTATAATTGAGCAATACTGAAAAACTTAAGGGATAAAAATCTATGTACAATCCTCTCATTAAAAAATGTATAATTGAAATTTGATATCACGCTAAATGCTAGATCGGTCGATCACGCTCATACGTGGAACTCCTCGCCGATCACGCTGTTGTACGAAGGAGGCACTGAATTGTTTTTAGTTTTATTGGCGTCCATTAAACGAATCGAGTCCGCGTTGTTGGGCGAATACTTGACCGAAGGTTCCGTATTGGAGTTCTTTGACCTTAAAGGCACGTCTTGGGATAACATTGGTTTTAGTTCGGTTTTGGCAGCTCGTGTAGCTTCGTAGGCGCGCATGCTCGATGTGTTCGAGCCCCTCATGTCGAGGTAATCGGGCTGGGTCGGCCCGGTTAATGTTTCGTCGGTGGCTAGGTTGACGTAGTCGGGTGCTGCGGCGTCCGCATTCATGTTGATGTAGTCGGGGTTTGCGGTTGTGAGTTGGTAGAGTTTGAGATAATCGCTGTTTAGTTGTATGTAGTGCTGGAAATAAGGGAATTTTGGGTTTAGATGGGGGGGTTGGTGCTCGGAGAGTGATAATTTAATTACTTCTTTCATTCCTGTTTGCAGTTGGTCGCCGATCCAGTCGCTTAACTGCGGGAATGTTGGTCTTTGGCCGGGTTCGCTGTGCCAACACTCGGTCATGATCCTGTATCTGTTTGAAAGAATGAAGAGTGTAAACGTAGAGGGATATGATAATCGCCCGGGTCTTTGACCTGGTATTCCTGGTAAACTTACAATTCGTCCGTTCCGTATTCGGGTTTATCCATTCGGTAACCGCATAATAGCTTTTTGTAGAAGTTTTCGTCCACTTCTAGGCCTGGATACGGGTTACTTCCGAGAGAAAATAATTCCCAAAGCACAATTCCAAATGCCCAACTGAAAATAAATCAGTTAAAATCAGTTAAACTTTTGTTGTATCTAAATGGATGAATTTAATTCAAACGCTGAATTTAGTACATATACGAGACACTGCACCATTAAGCGGGTCTTTATGTTAAATACAAGGTATGCGCAATAATTAGTTGGCACGCTATAAAAGTCGCCGACATTTACTACAAATCTTGGCGATGGCTCGTTAAATCCCTTATAAATCTCTAATTTTATAAATCTCTAAATCTTTAAATCACCCATTTGATCTCTAAATCACACATTATATCTAAAAAAAAAAAAAATCTTAAAATAAATCCATAAATCTCAAAATAAATCCATAAATCTCAAAATAAATCTCTTTACATCTAGAGATTTATAAAAGTCAAATTTCCTGCAGGAACTGGGGCTTGTTTTATTCGGCACTGCCGGGTAATTCGACTCGCAACTTACAGAAATCCCTCCAAAGCCGGTTAATACACCAAATACAGAGAACTTTGAGCCAAGTTTTTGCTAACCCTCGTAACTTACACATCACTTTCCGTAGAAAATACTCTGTCTCTTATGGCTTCAATAGCCATCCATTTGACTGGCAGTGGGGCCTAAAGAATAGTAATTAATAATTAAACTTATTAATTAATATTTGAGTTTGGCTTACATCTCCTTTCTTCCGATAATAAGCTTTGTTGTAACAGTCTTTTGTAAGTCCAAAATCGCTTATCTTGATTGTATTTTGATCGGCTAAAAGGATGTTTCGAGTGGCCAGATCACGATGAACCAACTGTGGGTTAAGAAAACCTTAATAATCCTTCCATTAATCCATAACAAAACAAAAAAATTACCTTTCTGGATGCTAAATATTCCATGCCCCTTGTAGTTTGGAAGGCATAGCCAATTAAATCAAAAGATGTGAGTGGTTTTTTGGACGCTGTTGTTGCTCTGATGGACATGTTGAGCCGCCCAAACCCGGTTGAATCGTCGCTCGTGTTTTCGGCCGAGTCCGAGTTAAGTGTTGTGATGGCTGTGGTTTGTGAGAAATCTGGACTCATTGGAACCAAGTAGCCATCTTGCCTACATGAATAGAAGTTTATAGAAGTGATTTTGAAGTTACCGTATTTCATCGGTTAAAAGCCGCCCTCGAATAGTAGCCGCAGCTAAAAATCGAGGCCACAAATAAACGAAAATGAACTTGGAAGAAACATTCCGCGTTCATTTCACAGCCGTAACGTTTGTTCTACGTATGTTTTGAATCTCAAAACGAGCATAGAATGAATGAAAAGACTGAAAAACAGCCACTGCTTCGTATAGTAGCCGGGGCCGAGAGAGGCGATTTGTAATAAAAGCCGCGGCTTTTAATTGAAGAAATACGGTATATCGCATTATTCGTACCCAAGACCGGAATAATCCGTCGAAGAGCGCGTAGGTGGTACCGAGTAGTGCACCATTGCTGGATTTTTGCTTATTCTTTTGTCGATTTCTCCAGTTTCTGGGTTAATTTGGTTGACGAAGTTTGAGCGGTGTCGAAGTACGTAGTTTCGTAAGTTTCCATATTTGCAGTATTCCATGATAATTAATAATTCGCCTCTTCGTGGGTTTTGTACGCAGGCACCCAGCAGATTGAGTATGTTGACGTGTCTTCCCAGATGGATCATGATTTTGAGTTCTTGCATTATCGCTATTCTCTGCTCGACATTGGCGTGCTCTGAAAATGGTAAAAGAATTTAATTTAATTTAATTAATGCGTGATTTTTTTTTTTTTACCTTTCAGCATCTTTACCGCGACGACGGTACTGTTTTCGTTCTGAAGGATTCCCTGAGCGTCGGCCTTGACAACTCTACCGAAGGCACCTTGGCCGAGGATTTTTCCTAGTTTAAGCTTCTCGCGCGGGAATTCCCACCGCGTGTCGTACGGTAGAAAATCGATTTGCTGATCTATTGGATAGTCGGGATTGTACCTTTCGATGGCACCTGTTTTAAAGAGTTCTCTTTCTAGCTCGTATATTTCTTGACGTTCTTTCTAGAAATTTGTAAAAGAATTGTTGTTTATTTTCATTTAATGTTGCGGAATTGTCTCGTATTTTTTGGGTGTTAGGCCATGAATGGACGTTTCAGTGGGACGTCTTCATTGAGGACGACTAGGAGCCAACTAGGGGTAACGGAGCTCCTAGATTTGATTTGCCTCGCTAACGGTTGGAAAGTTTCAAAGTTGGTGCGAACTAGGGGTTACGGTTTACCAAAAGAGCTTAAGTTTGGGGCACTAACGGGAGGCTGAGCCATCGAGTGATTTTTAGGGAGCTGAGGGTCTCCTGGGTTGCCAACCATGTTAAAAACGGGGTCGTATCATTTATTCGACGGTTCATTTATTCGCCAGTAAATCTAACCTAACCTAATCTAACCTAAACTAACCTAAACGAAACCCAATGATCAAAATACAGTTCATTCCTGGCGAATAAATGAACCGTCGAATAAATGAACGAACACCGATAAAAACAGTTCTGGGAATTGTTATCGAATGAACAAATGTGTAACTTACTCGGTCAAGATAATATTTCCGGCCTGAAACTACAGCAAGTATGATGAGCACAATGAGGACTATTACAACTACTGATATTATTATTGCTTTGACCTGAGAAGTCATTCCGGAACTCACCACGATATCTAAATAGCAAAGTAAGCATTGAGATTTATATTTAGCCGGATTTTAGCGGGTTAATTTACCTTCAACGAGCAACGTTGCATTCAGTACGAGTCGTCCGGCGCGGTTTGATACGACGCAATAATAGGTGCCCGAGTCTTCCGCAACTACCCGGGGTATCTCCTGTTAATTATAGGTATAAATTTGTTGGCAGTGGCTGCATTCAATGGTGAAGCCCGATTTGACTCGATAAAGTCACTTTGGCAGGGCTGGACTGGTCCGGTGGGATATCGGGAATTTACTCGCGGACCAACCCATCCAAATTTCTCGGTACTAAATTTGTTCCCAGTCAAGCCCCGCACTTCGGGCTTCAATATTGAACGCGGATAATGTTTCCGTACCAGAACTTTGTAATTATCTAGGAAATTGAATTCAACAAGTTTCGTTTCTTTCAGAGTTTGGTTATCGCGCTTCCATTCTATCGTCACTATCGGTACGCCGGTTACATTGCAGATGAACTGGAACGAGGCTTCTCGATGAATCGGGTAAGACGAGCCATCCATGTTTGAAGTTAAGATGTAAGGAGCTTTGATTTCTGGTAAAAGAAACAAAAATATATGGAAAACTCTCTACACCTTAAGAAGTAGTATCGGATTGAGATACCTGGGTCGAAATGACTAAGGTCGAAATGACTAAGGTCGAAATGACTAAGGTCGAAATACTAACCTAACCTAACCTAACCTTATTCATTTCTGGTTACGTCAATTTAATACAATTTGACCGTAGTATTCTTTCCCAAAGTATCGTAGTTTTAGTATACCTAATACATTGATTTGTTTCTTTCTTGTGGCATTGCCTAAGTATCCAATGGCTTCGCATACGTAAGTGCCCGTATTTTGCAAACTGATGGAGTCAAATTGGGCCGTTAAGCCGTGCGAGTATTTGGTTTGCGTGTTTGTGATTGTCAGTCCTAGGAAAGAGATGATGTATATTTCCAATGTAAATTGAATGAAATATTTACCAGGTTTGTTGGTGAGAATTACTCCCTGGTCGGACTCGTTTTGTTTGAATTTCCAAACGAGATTCGCTGTGAAATTGAATTTATTGGCGAGACATTGCAACGTTAAACGGTCTCTTTCCAACACTTTAGAATTGACCGTCACGATCCCGAATCCGCCGGAATGGTTAACAAGTTCCGCATCTGTTTAATACACAGTCCCATTTGACGTAAAGCAAAATATTAAAATGGGTAAAAACTGTTACCAATTACGACGAAAAGATATTCGGCGGATGACACGGTTTCAGTTTCGCCGTTTAAAGCTTCGCACGAGTAGTAACCAGATTTCCTAGCGATCAGTGATAAACTGGTTTTCAGAGTCGTCAAGTCGAGAGTGGACTTGGTAATTTTCTCTTGATTTGAAGTATCAAAAATACCGATTTGTCTCGTGAAACTTTTAGTACAACCGACGTTGCCGCATTCGGCCCAGAACCATTTGACGGTCGGTAACGGCAGGCCTTTGACGTTACAGACAATACCGTTGTCGTAACGCTTGTCCGCCACGTGGTAACCCATCGTTCGCTTTATGTGTGTAGATGGTGGCTCTGTAAATTTTATTAATTTTATAATTTTATAATTTTATAATTGGTATCCGGCGGGATATTGGAAATTTCCCATGGTCCGAAATATCCAGATTTCTTGGTACTAGATTTGTTCCCAGACCAGCACTGGTATTGCGGGGCGACAATTCAATGTCGATTAATTCGATTTACCGTAATTTATGGTGTATAGCCTGCACACTTGTACGGGCCGTTGGCTAAGCAATGTAAATTAGGGTGCACAAATTTGGATGAAATCTACTCAAATTCATTGAATTTATCTCAATTTTAGCTAAAATTCATTGAATTTATTTCAATTTTAGCTAAAATTCATTGAATTTATTTCAATTTTAGCTAAAATTCATCAAATTTATCTCAATTTTAGCTAAAATTCATCGAATTTATCTCAATTTTAGCTAAAATTTATTGAATTTATCTCAATTTTAGCTAAAATCAACTTTTAAAAATAATATCACAATACCTTTAACCCACAGTGTGGACGTGACGGATTTTTCTAGAGTGTCTGTTCTTGCGATGAGCGTGTAATTGGCCGTATCAAGACCATCCAGATGTTTGATGATAAGCACACTCTGGCCATCACCATTTCTTATTTCGTACTTATTGGGATGTGTAAGTGAGATAGCTCGTTTATCTTTCATCCAAACGAGTTCTGGGGGTCCTGGATGCGCTTGAACGGTCACCACAAACTTTACGAAGTCATCACCGGCTTTTGCCTCGACTACATTACTGCCTTCGAAATCAGCCGTTAGAATGAGCTTGTTTTCGTCTTTGCCATGAACTAATACGTATGTTTCGTGCGAATTGCTGTTGTTTGATCCGTCTCTGATTGTGCAAGTGTAAACTCCTTGATCCGATTTTTCTACGTCGTTTACCGTAAGATTTTTTAGCACTTGGTAGAAAGTGATTTCTTTGCTGGAATCATTGTTCTTACTGATACGTCGGCGTTTGGTAACTGAACTCTCGGTAACACGAGAAGTCTGGAATATAAACAAAAACAAATCAATTTATCATTACCTAATGACATACGAGATACTAGGACTGGCTATTCAACTAGTTGGCCAAGGTATGCGTGAACATTTTATGCGACCACGATTGTACCGTATACATCGTTCAACGTGGACATGACACGAAAATTTTGTCTCCGAACTGCTAAGTGTCGGATTATTGGACTTTCCTAGCCTCTGCCCAAAGGATAGGATGGAAAATAAAGAGGAGACAGAAGACGCAGCTTGCTTTCTTTTGAGACCTTAGCCAAGATGGCTAACAGTTTATTTGCCTTTGCTAACTGTTGACAGGGGAAAAGATAGAAGCTCTATTGTTTCTAGTTGGCTGCATTCTCACCAGAATGCAGCTAATCCTTTGGCTGGATTGTTTGGGCTAACAATACAATAAAGATGGTGTTCATCCAACATAGCGACTGATCGCAAAACCCGATCACAATAGCAATAGCGATCGGATCGGCATACCTACCGAACATTCAGCGAACGTCTGGGAAACTTTCGCCGAACGTGCGTGGTGGACGTCATACTGGCGTTTGTTAGGTTAGGTTAGGTTAGGTTGTGTTATGTTAGGTCAGGTTAGGTTAGGTTAGCTCAAATGTTGTCTAGCCTGTGTAGTGTGGACCAAAACCAGCTTAATACCTTTAGAGGCCCTAATCACTTTTGGTGCCCTTATATTGAGAATGCTGCCGTGCCCTCTTTCCCGCGATGCCCTAAGCACGTGCTTATATTGTTTAATGGTTAATCCAGTCCCGGTGCAAACGTGGTATTACGGCTGCGTTTTTTTTTGGGATTGGAAAATACCTTTTTGTTTGGGTAATCCCAATCTATAAAATAAACCGTCGATTCGTGTTCGGTGTTAACCAAACAAGTCAAAACAAATTGACGGCCGATGACAACGTGCGAGTTTCCGTTTAAGTCGATCGACGGTTTGGGTATCGATTGGATGGTGCCTAGAAAGACAAAATTGCTTTTAACTTAGAATTGAAACTTTAAAACAAAATGTATAAAATCTCACTACTGATCCAGAAAAGGGCAACGGAAACTTTTTGCGTAACGTTTTCTAGTTCGGCAATACATTCGAAAGTTCCCGAGAAAAATATGCTTCCGTACATGATTATGAAACCGACACGATTATCGAATCTTACATCGCCAGAATCGGTTGCAATTTCCTGTCAATTTCCACAAAAGTTAAACAAAATAGTCACAAATATGATGCAACAATTCTTACAGTTTCGCCCTTATAGAGCCGCACGTTAACCGCGGGATTTGTCGGTCGACACGGGATGATTGTGTTGGGTTTTATTTGTATGAAAAACATATTATCCATTGGTACCAGCAAGTTGTTTGCATCTACAATAGCAAATCGACAATTAAAATCAAATATTGTTAACACAGTCGAACCTCGTTATAACGAACTGCGAGGGACCCGAAAATCTGTTTGTTACAACGAAAGTTCGTTATAAGAAATTTTGTGGCGCACCATGTAAACGAGTGAGCTATGTGATTAATTTTAAAAATTCGTTATAAAAAGGGCTTGTGGGTATTAGAGTGTTTTTAAAAACTTGTTCTTTATAACGAATAATTCGTAATATCAAAATTCGTTATATACGAAATTTTTTAACACGGTGTTCTATGGGAAACCAACCGAGTCATCTAAAAAAATTCATGACAACAAAAATTCGTTATAACAAAAATTCGTTACAACAAAAATTTGTTAGATAAAAATTTGTTGTAACAAAAATTCGTTGTAACAAAAATTTGTTGTAACAAAAATTCGTTGTAACAAAAATTCGTTATAACAAAAATTCGTTATAACGAGGTTCAACTGTACTTGATTTGTTGATATTTACCATTAACAAACACATAGATGGAGCTGATGTTGCCCAAAGAGCGGTCTGGATGGGTGCCTTTGTAGAAACACGAGAAGTAACCGGTGTCCGAATAAACCACATCGAATACGGTTAAAGTTGATGTGTGGACGCCTGAATCGTCGTCAAATGTGTCTGTAACGCTGGTTCTCGATGTTATATTCTGGAAAAAAATTTTAATTAATTTTGTTTTTAATTAATTTTGTTTTTGTTTGTTTTTACTCCGTATGTTGTTGTATTCCATTGCAAGAAATAAGTTGCTGTGCACGTTAGTTTCAGGGTTGATCCTTTGGAAATGTCGAGTGAACTTAAGTCGGGGTCCAATGTGGGTGGTGCATTCACAGTAGCTTAGAAAAAATATATTTTTTTTTTATGTTTAATTAATTTAATTAATTAAATTTGATTTTTTGGCTTTAATTATTTGATTATGTAATCAAATTTCTAGAGAAAGAAACACGCGTGATTGAAAGAAGGGATTTCCTTTTCCTTTTTCTCTCTTTTCTTTTTTTTTTGGTTTGAGAAATGTTGTAGAAATGTTATAATTATTTTTGAGTTGTTAATTGTCTATTTTGGGATGGTGTTTTATTTGTTTGAAAGATTTATCGTTTCTGTATGGGCACTTAGAGCAAAAATAACATTTTTCTATGAAAATTAGCATCTGGCGGTCCAATATGACCTCATTGCCTAATTTGACAAAAAATAAACTTTTTTTTTTTAGAGGTCATCGGTTCTTCTTATCCGGATTCGAAGAACTGAATTTAGGTTCGTCACCTGTTTCTACAAATCTCCCCTTTCCCCCTTATCACAACCACAAAAATATACAGAAAAAAAATTCACTTTTACTATAAACTGTGAAATTATCATTTTTGTTGTAAAAGTCAAATTATCATTCATTTTTACTGTTAAAAGTCAAAAGTATCATTCATTTTAACTGTTAAAAGTCAAAAGTATCAATTATTTTAACTATAAAAAGTGAGATTGTCACTTAATTTTAGTGTAAAATTGAGATTATCACTTATTTTTACTGTAAAAATTGAGATTATCACTTATTTTTACTGTAAATATTTAGATTATCACTAATTTTTACTGTAAAAATTGAGATTATCACTTATTTTTACTGTAAATATTGAGATTATCACTTATTTTTACTGTAAAAATTGAGATTATCACTTATTTTCACTGTAAAAAATCCAAATATAAATTATTTTTACGGTAAAAAAAATCAAAATAGCAATTATTTTTACAGTAAAAAAATCAAAATAGCAATTATTTTTGCTGTAAAAAGTGATACTATCACTTATTTTTACTGGATAAATGAAATTATCACTTATGTTTACTGTAAAAAGTGATACTATCACTTATTTCTACTGTATAAATAAAATTATCACTTACTTTTAATGTATAAATGAAATAATCACTTATTTTTACTGTACAAATAAAATTATCACTCAATTAACAGAAAAAAAATCAAAATTATCAAAAACTTTATATATTTTTATCCCAACAAGATTTCAACTAAACTATTTTCCCTCAAAAAAAAAAAACACGACAAATTTAAGACATAATCTCTAGATAACCAAAGCCTCACATTCTCGATCAACCTGACGCCGTGTCCTTGACAGGTATCCATACAAACATGACGCAACGCACGGTAACACAAATCCCAACCTTAACATTAATAGCATATATAAAATACCCACAAAAACAACACAAACTCAAAAATTACGCGTTTCAACATCCTGTAACTGTAACCTTAACCCAAACCAAAAACAAAACTATTTCCATTTCTCACTCACCTAAGATGACATCGCGACTCGACGAAACGACGAAAATAAGAAATAAATAAACAACTCGGTTCGCCATTGTCGACAAAACACAATTTATCCAGCGACAACCGAAAATCTACACAAACGGGTGATCGACACTAGCCATTGCCCGTGACTCGCTACACGCTTTTCCCGGCATTTGAGGCTTGGTTTCTGGGTGTGACCTCATTCATGCGCACGGATAAACTTCCGTCCAACAGGTAGACGTGCCTGCACCTTGTCGGAGGCCTCTTCGCTGCACCCCCCGAGGCAGATTAAAGTTGGACGATACTATCTCGACGATGACGCATCTTCGAGAAGAGAAAATTCCGATCGGTGCGAATTTTGAGCACACTGAAACGATTGTGCGTTTTTGTTTGATGTAGTCGTGTGAATAATGTTCGTTATTTCCTGCGGTGTTGAATCGAAGCTTTCATGCGAGTTCGAGGTCCAGAAATTGAAATGTAGGCGGGAATTTGGAATATTTGTTTATTTTATTAAGTTGTTGCGGTTTAATTTATGTTTCTTGAAGATAAGTGATGAGTAGATTCCGGAAACATGCAAAAATTTTGCTATAAATGCATATTTTTGATGCAATTCTTTCAATTCTAAACCAAAAAAAACTGCATGAAGTACCTAACTTTACAATATTTTTTATGAAAAAGATAAAATTCTAATTTTTTGTTTAGAATTCGAAGAAATAAACAAAATTCTGGATTTTTGGTGTTTTTAGTAGAAATTGTCGTAATATTGGTGATTTTTAACGGTTTTTATCACTTCTTTAATTTCTAAACCAAAAAAACAATAGAAATCGCGTAAAATCCCATTTTCACGATAATTTCCACGAAAAACACAAAAAAATCCAATTTTTGATCATTTCTTTACATTTTAATTCTTAAAAAAAAACGTTAAAAATTCTCAATTTTTAATCATTTCATGGTATTATAATCAAAAACATAAAAGCATACAAAAAATTCCAACTTTAGTCATTTCCTTATTTTATTTTGCATATTTTTATATTTTTTATTGCACAAAATTAAATGTTTGGTGCATATTTTCTTATTTATTTCGCACAAAGTGGCAATTTTTTAAGCATATTTTACTTGCATAAAACAATTTTTATTTCGCATAAATGTCCGGGGTCTAGTGATGAGAGAAATCCTAGGGGGAATTGATGAACGGGGTAAAGTGAAGTTTTTACTTGTTTGGATGGGTCTCCGAACATGTTAGGACATCCTCGAACTTGATGTTTTGTTTGACACAGATTGGAGCAATTATGTTAATCAGTGGGGTAAGTTTATCTTGCGGGGTAAGTTTATCTTGTTTTTTTTTGTGATTATTCGGACGTCGAAAACAAAGCGACAGAAGAGCTTATAGGAGAGTCAATGAACTTTAGAATCAATAAATCGGATAATTGAATTTACTGATTTTTTTTTGGTGATTTGAATGGATTTGAATGGATTTATTGCTTCGATCAATCCAGTTGATTTGCGATTGTACGATTTGGAGAATTTTGAGATTTTGTGTTTGCCACGTGATATCTGTTTCACCAATCACATTCATAATTACTAAAGTACAAGAGAGTGGAAATACAAAATTCCAAAATTGTCTACGCGTAGTTTTTGCGATTTTGAGATTGTAAAATTCAAAACAAAATGGTGGCCAAGCTCGATCTAAGTGGTCAACTTGAATTACCATCAATACGCCGGAGCATCCACGATCATATACCACCTAGGAAATTCAACAAACGACTCTTGTATTTAAAAAAATTCGTTTTATCACATTAATTACAGAGTACTCATTTTTTTACATCGCATTTTCAATCGGTAGGTTACAACTAAAACCCAATATGGCGGACAACGCAAAACTGCAAAATCTACCGATTGTTTTTGGAGGCTTCAATAATTATTGATTTTATGATTAATACAAAATCACAAAATTGCCAAATCATACATACAACGAAACCCTCCATTAAAAAACAATTATTATGCGTCACTCGCTTAAAACGATTTTCCTGCGACGAATCATGAAAAAGGAATTTAGTTCTTCGCTCAAATTTCACTTTCCCACACGACCAAACTTAATGTTTATTTAACGACTTAATCGATCCAAATTATTCTTACAAGTTCGTGCACGCGTCACCCGATGGCGCATCAATGCAACATCCTCAAACGGAAAGTGAAAGTGACGCGAATGAGCATGGGCAAAGCAATTTATTACCCACGCCGACCCAACTAATTATTAACGAGTGTTTAAAGAGTTACAGAGAGGGTTTTGCCTCGACCAACACCACCACATGGCGTCCTCGTGGAACATTCCAACGCTCTTCCTTTGTATTTTGACTATTTCCCTTATTTATCTAATCAATTTATCCGAAACCAAACCGAACAAAAAACGTGAGATACTTAATCTATTCGATTTGATTTTGTGTGTTAATCAAACTGCGCAATTCCAGGCCATCATAATCAACAACATTTGATCGCAAAATGCACGTCGGAGTTCCTGTGGGAAGCGCTTTCGGCAGCGGGGAAGGGCAACGATTCCGCGACGTATTTCCTCTCGCACGAACTGCACACGTTAGGCTTCACTAAAGACGGTATTCGTTCCCGGAGCATCGCGGCTAATTGGCAGTCGAAATTAAGCGCAACTCCGTCGGAAAGTGTTTTCTCGAATCTGCAAAAATTGGGCGCTGTCGATCTGACGAAACGATGCGCGTTCTGCGAACGTTCGGACAATGTTGGTTAGTAAATATTAGAAAAAGGGCACTTGAGTGAAGGGGCCGGCTGGAAAAAGTTATTATTGGCTCCTTAAAAAGTGAGGGGCCCCCTCTGAACGCGAAAAAGTTACAATTGGGGCCCAAAAATTTATATTGTCAAATTTTCTTAGAAATTTGGAAGTGTGGGCCCCTCTAAACGCGGGGAAAGGTATTATTGGCTCTCCAAAAAGTGTGGGGCCCCTTTGAACGCGGAAAAAGTTGCAATTGGGGCCCAAAAATTTATATTATCAAATTTTTTTAGAAATTTGAAAGTGCGGGGCCCCAATAAACGCGGGAAAAGATGTTATTGGGTCCCCAAAAAAGTGCGGGGCCCCAATAAACGCGGGAAAAGATGTTATTGGATCCCCAAAAAAGTGCGGGGCCCTCTGAGCGCAGAACGTTATTAGTTGGGTCCTGAGAAAGTGCGGGGCACCTCTGAGTGTGGAAAATGTTATTAGTGGGGCCCCAAAAATTATATTACCCAATTTTGCTAGAAATTTGAAAGTGCGGGGCCTCTCTGAACGGGGAAAAAGTTATTATTGGGTAAAGAGTTATTTTTGGGGTCCCAAAAATATGTGGGGGCTTTCTGAGTGTGGAAAACGTTTTTAGTGGGGCCCGAAAAATCATAATATAAAATTTTATTTTAGAAATTTAAAAGTGCGGGGCCCCTCTAAACGCGGGAAAAGTTGCAATTGGGGCCCAAAAATTTATATTATCAAATTTTCTTAGAAATTTGGAAGTGTGGGCCCCTCTAAACGCGGGGAAAGGTATTATTGGCTCCCCAAAAAGTGTGGAGCCCCTTTGAACGCGGAAAAAGTTGGGGCTCAAAAATTTATATTATTAAATTTTGTTAGAAATTTGAAAGTGTGGGCCCTTCGAAAAACGCGGGAAAAGGTATTATTGGCTCCCTAAAAAGTGTGGGGCCCCTCTGAACGCGGAAAAAGTTAGAATTGGGGCCCAAAAATGTATATCATATTTTCTTAGAAATTTGAAAGCGTGGGCCCTTCTAAACGCGGGAAAAGGTATTATTGGCTCTCCAAAAAGTGTGGGGCCTCTCTGAACGCGGAAAAAGTTATTAGTGGGGCCCACTACCGATAGTCATATTTTCTTAGAAATTTGAAAGTGTGGGCCCCATTAAACGCAAGAAAAGATGTTATTGGGTCCCCAAAAAAGTGCGGGGCTCTCTGAGCGCAGAACGTTATTAGTTGGGTCCTAAGAAAGTGCGGGGCGCCTCTGAGTGTAGAAAATGTTATTAGTGGGGCCCCAACAATTACATTATCAAATTTTGCTAGAAATTTGAAAGTGCGGGGCCTCTCTGAACGGGGGAAAAGTTATTATTGGGTCTCCAAAAAAACTGGTGGCCCACTGAGCGCAGAAAGGTTATTTTTGGGGCCCCAAAAATATGCGGGGGCCCACTCTGAGTGTGGAAAACGTTTTTACTGGGGCGGGCCCAAAAAATCATACTATAAAATTTTATTTTCGAAATTTAAAAGTGCGGGGCCCCGCTGAGCACGGTGTGGGCCCCAAAAAACCGATGTCTGAGCCTACTTGACTTTAATTATAATTGTATTTTAATTTTTATTTTTAATAGAAATTTCGCTTTTGGTGCCGAAAAATAAGGAACGAATGAGCAATTCCCGCGTTAACATGAACAATTTAGTTAAATCAATTACTAAATTATACGCTAACCCGACCGAGGATGAAAAGGAGTTGAAAACGCGCACTAAGAAGTTACGACGACTGCTCAAGGAGTATTGGAGCAACGAATCTCCGTGCGCGAAGACGAGCCCGATGAAGACGAGCCCGAAACCACCGCCGAAGAAGAAGAACAAAGAGGACGGCGTGGATAGCATCGAGATCTGTTTGCGTATGATTAAGGAGTTGATGGATCGAGGGTTGTGCGAAGATGCGAACGAGTCGTTCCAATGGACGTATTTGCAGCTTTCGCAGAGTTATACGGATAAGAGTTTGCACGTTCCCACCGCAGTTACCGTTCAAGTTCCTTGAGTAGAAAGAATGTTTTTGCACATCTAGAGATACGATTGAGATACGATTGAGATACGATTTATTTTTAGTTAGATTCAGGGATGATTTAATTTTTATATTTTTAGTTAGATTGAGGGATGATTTTATTTTTATATTTTTAATATACATGATCTTGAATTAAAGCTTTGTAAGCTGATATTTGTTTCGTTTAACTCGGTAAGATGATTCGTATGGAAGATGCGGTCATTTTACTGCCGTAATTACCGTTCCAGAACTGAAGGTCGTTACCGCGCTGGATGAATTTCACGAAGCGGAGACCGGCTCCGTATTTCGAAAAAGTATGTTCTACCTGCAAAAGCGGATATTCGATTTAAAACGGTGCAAAATCGCCACTTTTAACGTGAAAATCACTATGTTAACGTGAAAATCACTGTGTTAACGTGAAAATCACTGTGTTAACGTGAAAATCACTATGTTAAAGTGAAAATCACTATGTTAACGTGAAAATGAGTATTTTTAACGTGAAAATGAATATTTTTAACGTGAAAATGAATATTTTTAACGTGAAAATGAATATTTTTAACGTGAAAATGAGTATTTTTAACGTGAAAATGAGTATTTTTAACGTGAAAATGAGTATTTTTAACGTGAAAATGAGTTTTTTCTAACGTGAAAATGTCAATTTTCTCACTTTGCTCCATTTACGTCCGGCCCACTGCGGCTCATCAATGTCGCCAGTGGTGAAATGATGGAGCCGCTTCCCCGTTCCGTCCAATAATTCCACCAACAAAACGTACCGACAAGCACAATCGAACCGAGCCGCATGCCTGATCAAAACAACACCGCATTACTCCATTTCATTATTATTTATTTCATTTACATTACCAATCCTCGATTTTAATATCTGGCTGCACCTCATCCAAAACAAACTCGTGACAACCTTCCATCAGTAAATCTATAGTCTGATACTTAGTGCACCTTTGATAGGACGTAGCGAAGCGACTCGTAACGCCCGCGACGGCGAGTTCTTCCACTTCCGTGAAATCGTCAGCCCCAGCTGGCGGCTTCTCGACAACCCAACCGTTTCCTCCGTTCTTGTGCACCCAGTGCCTCATTCCCTCTAGAAACAAAAAAATAAAAAAATAAAATAAAAAATAAAATAAAAAATAAAATAAAATAAAAAAATCAGATTGATTAAAACGAGAAAAAGAAAAAGAAAATGAAAAAAAAAAACACAAAATTAGATCGATTTAAACTTGAAAAATACAAAAAAAAAACACAAAATTAGATCGATTTAAACGAGAAAAATAGAAAAAAAACACAAAATTAGATCGATTTAAACTTGTAAAATACAAAAAAAACACAAAATTAGATTGATTTAAACGAGAAAAATAGAAAAAAACACAAAATTAGATCGATTTAAACGAGAAAAATACAAAAACAAAAAAAAATTAGATCGATTTAAACGAGAAAAATAAAATAAAAATCACAAAATTAGATCGATTTCAAAGAAAAAAAATAGAAGAAAAAAAACACACAATTAGATCGATTTAAACGAGAAAAATAGAAAAAACACAATATTAGATCGATTTAAACGAGAAAAATAGAAAAAACACAAAATTAGATCGAGTTAAACGAGAAAAATAGAAAAAACACAAAATTAAATCGATTTAAACGAGAAAAATAGAAAAAACACAATATTAGATCGAGTTAAACGAGAAAAATAGAAAAAACACAAAATTAGATCGATTTAAACGAGAAAAATAGAAAATACACAAAATTAGATCGATTTAAACCAGAAAAATAGAAAAAAAAACTCAAAATTAGATCGATTTAAACTTGTAAAATACAAAAAAAACACAAAATTAGATTGATTTAAACGAGAAAAATAGAAAAAACACAATATTAGATCGATTTAAACGAGAAAAATAGAAAAAACACAAAATTAGATCGATTTAAACGAGAAAAATAGAAAAAACACAAAATTAGATCGATTAAAACTAGAAAAATACAAAAAAAAAATAAAAAATTAGATCGATTAAAACTAGAAAAATACCAAAAAAAAACAAAAAAAAAACTCCACCTTCTCCGCATGGATTTTTAATGAAATTGCGCCCGTACGGATTATTAATGCACAAAATCCTATAGAAATGCAGCGGAGTGCCGTGCGTCAACACGGAACGTGGTACGGATATCTCGTTCCGCTCGCACTTGAGTCGCCAAATAGTTTGATCGTCGATTAAATACTTCCAATTCTTACAAACTAATCGACAATTCCGAATTAAGTTGACGTCTGGCACGTACGAAAGCACCGTACAAACAATCTCAGGACTCAGCTGGTGATCGTTGAGCGTGAGTCCATTGAGACCGACCACTGCGTCGGGATCGCTCGAATCTTGTCGGGAAAATGAGTTCAAATTCTCGGTGTCTGCCATGGTAGAGTAGCCAACACCCATGTGTAAAACAAGATCGCTGTATCGATAGGAAAAATAAGACTTTTTGGAATCATCGTTAAACGAAAGTAAACAAACTTGCGCTTCCTGGTCTGGCGTACGGTAGCCGAGAGGGGCCAATAACGAATTTAAAAGAATGAAATAAAACAATTTTAATCTTATGGATTTTTAATTAAATTAAATCAAACTTTTACGTTAGATTTGTTTGTACGTGAATATGAATAATGAGCGAGGAATGATCGCAGGAGCGGATCCAGAAAATGTGTAAATGTGTAACGGGGTGGCCATTTTGGTTCTCCAATCTCTTCTTTTTGAAGTTTCAGTAAATAAAATTGAAGTTTTCAGTCAGTAAAATGATTTATTTGTCTAAAAATTATTATTTTTGTTTCACAATAAATTTTTTAAGCCAAAATATAAATTTTTGTCTCAAAAAAACAAATTTTTTTAAAATTTATTATCATAACAGTGTCAATTTTCAAATTTAAATAAGGTTAACAACAGACAACAAAATTCCATCACATCTGCCGCCATCTAGCAGAAGTTTATTCAATAAATTTAACCCTATTTCAGTTCTTTTTCAGTCATGGTTGCATCAGCGTAGCAGCGTAAACATTTTCCCAACATTCCAATTTGTCCTCGCCAGTGTGGTTGATTGCTTAGAACTTCTACGTATGTTTTAATTCGACTAACATCTTAAAAAATTCTAAAATGATCCTAGTTAACTACTGCATTTTATTTCCTTAAAAACAAAAACCATGCTATTCCTTTCGAACTACCGTACATTCTTCCCATGACGTAATCTCGACCCAACTAAGCAATCAACAAAGCCGATGTCGCTTGTGTAGAATGCTGCCTGGATTCAAGATGGCAGTCATCGGAGGCCAAAATTTTTATCGGAGTTTGATGGCAACGTCTGGCAGACGAATCTCAGCAGTCAACTACTCAAAGACCCCGCAAACAACAGGCAAACACTTCATTCCGTTCTATTTGTGGCGACAACAATTTAGAAAGAACAATCCCTCGTTTGGAAACGCGATTCGCCAAATTCAGTGTTCGAACAGGGCTAAGGTCCTCGCAGTTGGATTCACGTCCGCTTCGGCCGCCATCAGTTACACTTTTTCACTAAAAACCACCGATTTAGCGGACCCCACCAAGGGTGAGTATGAAATACAAATTAAGACGTTTATTTGACAATGTTTTTTGACATTTTTTTTTTAATTTTAGGTCTGGATTATGGAAGTAGCGATCATTTATTCCGAGCGGCTAAATATGGCGATTTGCAGGAAATTGAACGTTTGATTAAACAAGGAGCGAACGTGAATAAAAGACATAAGTTAGGATGGACACCGCTGCTCGTAGCGGCCGTGAATGGCCAATCCAAGTGAGGTTTATTTAGTTTTGTAACGGAATTAATTTTATTTGAATTTTTATTTTTATTTTTATTTTAAATTTTAGAGTTGTGGCCGCTTTGATCAAGGCTGGAGCGCTGCATACATTGAGCGACGAATTTACAAATATTTTCCAAACTGCGCTCGATAAGCAGATGTTTTCTCTCGAAGGTGATGTCGGGAATGTTTGGAAATGTTTTTGGTTGATGCAGGCCCCCATAATAGAGACTTTGATTTATTTTCACAATTTTTTGGTTATTTAAATTGAAATTATTCCAATATTCGTGTAAATTAATAATATTTATCGGTTTAATTGATAATTTTCGCTCATTTTTTTTGAGAATTTTCCCGCACTAATTTAACGTACAGGAAAAAATACTCAAAAAAGTATTTGCAAAAATTATTAATTTACAGAAATTTTGGAATAATTTTGAGATGGCAGCAATTTAGACGTTTCTCAAACATGAACGCGGGGAAAATACTTTTTTTACAACCAGAAAATTTACACTTTACAGTAATTAATATTTGTAAATATTTTTTTTTAGTTCTGTTGATTCGCGAAGAGGAATTTTGCGATAGATTAAACAACCGGGCTTCGTTCCGCGGTTGCACGGCGCTGCATTACGCGGCGTTATCCGACGATCCCGAAACGGTTCGAATTCTCCTCGAAGCCGGGGCCGACCCGAACAAAGAAAACGATAGCGGTCACACGCCCCTGGATTATGTGCGCGACCCCAAAATTAAAACGACGATGCAAGAATACCAAGAGAAAGTAATTAATTTAAAAATAAAAAATAAAAAATTGCAATTTGTTAATCGGCGTTGTTGTTTTCAAGCATGCAGAGAAGAAACGAGAAAGCGAAGCGGAAGAACGGAGGAGGTTCCCTCTCGAGCAGAGACTGAAGGAACACATTGTGGGTCAGGAAGGCGCCATCACGACTGTGGCTGCAGGTTTGTATGGTTTTTGTGCGATTTTTATTTGGTTTTATTAATTTTTGGTTTTTTTTTTTTTTTTAGCTATTAGAAGGAAGGAAAATGGCTGGTACGACGAGGAACATCCGCTGGTGTTTTTGTTTCTCGGGTCGTCGGGGATCGGGAAAACCGAATTGGCCAAACAAGTTGCCAGTTATATCCATAAGGACAAAAAATCCGTATATTTTGGTTTTAAATGTTTTTTTGTTTTGTTTTTAATTCTGTTTTTGTTTGTTTTTAGAGTTTTATTCGGCTCGATATGTCTGAATTTCAAGAAAAACATGAAGTAATATGTCGCTTTATTAAATTAAATTGATTAAATTGTTTATTTGAAGTGTAAATTTGCATTTTTGTACTCAAAAACGAATTTTTTGTACTCAAAAACGAATTTTTTGTACTCAAAAACGAATTTTTTGTACTCAAAAACGAATTTTT
>JAQFXT010000357.1:0-43042 GCA_034683725.1 Strigamia crassipes
GTTCGGTTATTTAAAGGAGAAGTTTAGAACGAGTTTTTGATTGTAAAAGTAAGTGACCTTGGCCCATTAAGAACGGAAGGCCGAAAATGAGATTGGGTTATTAGGGCTTTTAAAAGTCTAAAATTCTAACAAAACTACAAATTAAGTTTTTTTAATCAAAAATTGACGAAATTAAATCTTTTGTTTTATTTTTATTCGCAGACCAGAATGCAAAGCATGCAACCGAGTCCTCATGCTGCTTACAAATCAATTCCAGACGCTTTATTAAAGATGATTCGATACGAAGGACTTTTTAGACCTATGCGAGGGATGAGTGCCGTAATGACCGGAGCTGGACCAGCACACGCGATGTATTATTCCTGTTACGAGAAATTAAAAGAGATTTTTACTGCTAACGAGGAACCGGGACATCATGTTTTAGCGCATGGTGATTTATACGATCGAAATTAATTTACAAATTTTTTTTAATTTATTTTTTTTTATATATTTAGGCGCAGCCGGTTGTTTTTCGACTTTGCTGCATGATGCAGTAATGAACCCCGTTGAAGGTAACATTACATAAGCCACAGCTTAAACGACTTAAAATATTTAGAAAATGATAGGGAACGTTTTGGAATTAATTGTAACGTTTCCTATCAATTGGTAGTCAATTATTACATACTTTCCGTGTTTAGATGACTCAAGTCAGGAAGTAAAGCTGTAAAAATCATTAAAGGGAAAGTACGATGCATTAGAAGTTAAACAAGTTCTCTTTTAGTTATCTAGCGTTAAAAATAAACCTGCAGTCATTTACTCGGAAAGTTTTACGTAATTGCGCGTTATCCTGATTGTGGCGTGTCGCAATCTTAATCTTATTGATATAGAAAGAATCGATTGTTTTATAACTCTCTCGTGTTTTCAGTAATCAAGCAACGAATGCAAATGTTCAACAGCCCTTTCAAGCGCTGCAGAGATTGTTTACATTACGTCTACAATGTTGAAGGTCCACGTGCTTTTTACCGAAGTTACACAACACAGCTAACGATGAATGTGCCCTACCAGAGTTTGCATTTTATGATGTACGAATACATGCAAGACTTGACCAACGCCGATCGTAATTACAATCCGAAAGCTCACATGGTGTCGGGTGCGATAGCTGGTGCCTTTGCCGCAGCGGCAACCACGCCGCTTGACGTGTGCAAGACTTTGTTAAATACACAGGAAAAAACAACACTCCAAAGGACTAAACAGACTCAAATCAGAGGCCTAATTCACGCGGTGCAAGTCGTTTATCAGTTACGCGGGCTGAGAGGATATTTTCGAGGCCTGCAGCCGAGGGTTCTTTTCCAGATGCCAGCTACGGCTATCGCGTGGTCGGTGTACGAGTTCTTCAAGTTCTTCTTATCCAACAGACATATTCACGCCAAAGAGAAGGTAATGGAGAAGTACCCTCCTTCGATCACTTCTAAAACTTCCCCAGTCAATATGGTGTCCGATTTCCAGTCGAGCACAAAAGCTGCAGTCACTGTTGCAGCTGCCACCAATCCGTGACAATAAAATAGAAAATATATGTAGACAAGGTGAGAGTTGTAATTCTGGAGCACTTTTCTCTTTATTTTATTTTTTTTCCTTTTATGATTTTTTTTTTTCTTGATTCCGCGAAGGTTTCTTATTTTAGGGATTTTTTTTCTTTCTTTTCCTTCTAGCTGTATCCAACTTAGTGGGCAGTAATCCAAGTTTTAAATACCTTTTTGTTTAGTTAATTTTAATTTTTTTTTAATTTTACGTATTAAGTTTTGTTTATTTTGTAATATATTCAAATTCAAATGTATTCCAGGATTTCTAATAGATCAACTTCTTCATTGCTGTAAGTATTCGGCGATTTAATTCGGAGAAAATAGTTTTATTGAATTATGTTTTTCTAGGCTCCCCCTTTCATCTCGTGGCTGGACATTTCATGATATTTTTTGGTGTTGGAGAAATTTTAAGATAAACGAAATTTTTGTAAAGTCAGATCACTATTGTGCACGTTTGTGTACTTGTGTACATAAAAATTGTATGTGTTAAAAGCATAAACAATCTTGTTTTCTATAATTCTTTTTGGGTCGAGCGTATTTGCTTATTGAAAGGACCAAGTAAAAAAAATCTTTTTTTTTTTCTATTATTTTAAAGAATATTTTACGGCTGGATTATCCGTGAAAAATTCACTCGACTCGGCAGCAGGGACTGTCAGGAGTGGCTAGTCTTAAGAGTTAATTAAAATTCGTTATTTAAAATAATAAGTTATATTATTTCTTTAATGATTGTAATAAAGAATTATTCCACATAAAGGCATTACAATTTTGTTTTTAGATTGTTCATAGGAATGTTTAATGTTATGCCTTTAGTGGTCTGAATTAAAGCAAAACTATTGAAATAAAAAATTGAAATTTGTTTGAAATAATTATTTTTTTTTGTTTTTTTTTTTGGTTAGGTTAAAAAAAATAACTTTAAAGTAACAGCTATAAAAGAGCTACAAAAAAGATTTCAATTCCATATGATTTTACATATTTATATCGAAGCAACTTCAGATTGCATGTTGTCTACATTTTGATTTACAGCTTGGTTGACTTCGTCTGAAATTGATCAAACAAGGAGGGAAAATGCATCATGGATGTTATACATCAACATTACGTGTCAAATCCTCGGTTTCATTTCGTCTCTTCCGACTTTGGTCGCCCCTGCAATTAATCATCGAGAATGAAATATAAAAAAAAAATTTAATTCAATGTTTAAAAATACCTCGAAAAGCCTTCTTCTAATAACTGTTGTTGAATTTCCTGAGTTTCTGCCATGTATTGTGGTAAATCACATTCCGCCATTGGCGGGAAAATATTTGGTATAAATCGTGCAAACAGAATGGGATTCTTCTGTGCAAATTCTGGAATTTAATTAACTCATTAATTTCTCTCTTAATTCGTTTAAAATTAGAAGAAAAAAAATCACCAGGCTTAAAAGAATATAGTCCCTTTATAATTGTAGACATCACAGCTGGGGATACTTCAAATGGTTTAGCCTGCGCCTCTCTAAGCATCGCTAATATAACACAAACGTTAATAAACACTAAAACAAATTACTAAAACACCTACAACTTACTATTTAGCCTGTCCAGATGGGATTCAATAACTATATTTGTAAAAACCCCTAATAACTCAACTCTCAAATCCGAATGCAATTTATTTTCGACATAAAACCGATTCTATTTTGCCGGAAAAAAAAATCGTTTGAAAACAGTGCACTCAAATAATTGATAAATATTACCATATAATTGAAAATTGGAATAATCCCCGCCAGTGCCTGTGTGTATTGGGTCATAGCGGCCGTGAATTTAGGTATGTACGCCGTGCCATCAGCATTTTGGAGATCTTGCGACACAAATCTCAGATGGTTCTCAATTTGTCTGTTTAAATCGGTATACAATCTCTCGGAAAACTGTTTGCACACACATTTATAAACGCAACTGAAACGACAAAATTTATTTACGGTAATGAATTCCGATACAATTTTGTTATTTAATGTACTTTTATGTACCTGTACATTTGCTCGTAGGATATTGGAACGTATTCTCCGGGCGAAAAGGTTAATAATTGGTGTATAGCAGCTTCTAATTTCGGCCAATAATGGATCTCGTAATCTTCTTTTGCCATATTAATCATTACTAGAATTTCGGAAAAAAATTTATTGTCATTTACTGTACAAAAGTATGCTTTTTGTCGGTTAAAAAAGGGCAATATTTGTTTCCCTTTGGACTAATACTCGATATACCTACCAGTACTAAACGATTCTTGTTCTGTTCGGGAATCATTCCAATTGCCATCAAAATCCTCATTTTTTCCGAAAACTTCTTCCATCGGTTCCTCCATTTTGTTCAAATTAAAAAGGCTAAATAAATTTAAAAGTATTTCACTGCAAAATTGGTTTATTCAGAGAAACTCGACGTCTGTCATATTGTCAGAGTTAAATGCGAAAACCACACTTTCGATCTCGTTTATTCGCTCCAGGAATCTTTATTTTACGAGGCGATAGACGTCGCCTCGGCATCGTATTATTTTTTATTTAGAAATGAAATAATTAACTGACACACCAACTTCGTTTTTTTTTTAAGTTTACACGAAAAAAATATTTGTTTAAATCCGGACGTTTTACCCTATGCACCAACAATACGGTATTTTAAAATGAAAATAATCGATAAGCGCGATCGTGCGGTAGGTAGAAAAGGAGGGATGGAAGTTTATTCAAAAAGGAATTTCACTTCTAATAAACTAAAATTACCTTTCAAATCTTGACCATAAATTTTGAACTATCCATCGCTAAACGTTTTTATAAAAACAAATGCCTATAATTGTTATTTTTAAATTATTAAAAAATCATTATGTACTTTTATAAATACCGGATTTACATCTATACTTTATGCCTGGTCTGTTGGGTTCTTGACTAAAGTTAGGGAAATGGTTTGACCGACTAGTCTGAAGTGAAGGTATATAAAATAAAATAATGGACGCAGTATCTCTCGTTGCTGTATTAAAAAACCATACTGAGCGAGTTTGGAATTTGGCATGGAATCCCGACGGGACTCAGTTGGCTTCTTGCAGCGGAGACAAAACTATTCGCATCTGGGGCGAAAAGAGTAATTATACTTCCGGTAGTCGCAGTATTTCTTCTTAACTGTTTTTATATAAATTTTTTTTTACAGATAACGAATGGGTTTGTCAGACAGAACTATGCGAAGGCCATCAGCGTACGATCCGATCTGTCGCGTGGTCTCCGTGTGGGAACCGGATTGCGTCGACAAGTTTTGATGCAACTACTTGTGTCTGGGATCGAAAAGGAGGCGAATTTGAATGTGTAGCCACTTTGGAAGGACACGAGAATGAAGTTAAAAGTGCCGCTTGGTCACCATCTGGTCAATATTTAGCCACTTGCAGTCGGGATAAAAGTGTATGGATATGGGAAGGTATAAATCTCTAAAAATGTAATCAAAATACAATTCATTGATTTAATTTATGCATGTAGTTGAAGAGGGCAACGAATTTGAATGCGCAGAAGTTCTACCTGTGCACCAACAGGATGTTAAACGCGTGAAATGGCATCCAATTGAAGATGTTTTAGCATCAGCAAGCTACGACGATACAATCAAACTTTTTAAAGGAGATGGAGACGATTGGAATTCTTTCGCCACATTATCGTCTCACACCTCGACCGTTTGGTCAATTGCCTTCGATAAAACGGGCAAGCAACTTGTGTCGTGCAGTGATGACAAAACAATTAAAATATGGAAAGAATATGAAAACGGCAATTCTCAAGGTGAGTCGTTCAATACCACAAAAAAAAAATTTTTATTATTTTTTTTTATTAACAATTTTTGAAAATTTTAGGAATTAAGTCAACTACATCCGAGCCAAGTTGGAAATGCATTTGCACAATATCGGGTTATCATTCCAGGACGGTGTATGATGTTGATTGGTAATACGATTGTTAAAAGCTGTCAAGCACATGTTAATATTCAACTTAATGCACACGCAGGTCTCATCTAACAGGTGATATAGCAACTGGATGTGGCGATAATTGCATTCGAATTTTTCATGAATCCGAGTCGTGCGATCCAAACAGCCCCTCTTATAATTTAGTAGCAACTATATCAAAAGCGCACGATCAAGATGTTAATTGTGTTACATGGAACCCCAAAATTCCAGGGTTACTAGCTTCTTGTAGCGACGATGGACTCGTTAAATTATGGAAAATTTGATTGAATTTACTTTTATAAAAATACAATTTACAAATAAGATATACTAATAAAAATATAATAATAATAACAATGAAATAATGAGTTGTTATTCCTGTCGGACTTCAATACACTACTGGACTTGATTCGTCTAGCTCATCCTCTACTTTTGCTTCGTAACTACCCGATAAAATTTTATTTACAATCTTCAATTGTTCAATTCGCATCCGCTTATAATCAGCTTTAAATGCAATGATGTAAAAAACAACTGTAATCGTTAGGCAAGCGGAACATAAATACGTAGCATCTTTAAGAGAAAAACAATTAAATTGACACAATTAAAACCCTGAGGTTGTTAGTTTTACCTGTCATGTCTCGAAGCTGACTGGTATCGGCGGAGTTTGTACATGTTTGGATTAATAAGTCTTTTTCTTTCAAGGGGCCACCGATGGAACCACAAACAATTATGAATATGATAGCCAAAATTTGACTAAAGAGATATATAAGCATCAATTAAGAGTGTATAAACCTTGAATTTTCATTTCCTCTTACCCAGACATGAGAATGAATCCTCCACTGAGGGTTTCGTTGACGGGATAGGTAT
This sequence comes from Strigamia crassipes, assembly GCA_034683725.1. Taxonomy (NCBI): domain Eukaryota; kingdom Metazoa; phylum Arthropoda; class Chilopoda; order Geophilomorpha; family Linotaeniidae; genus Strigamia; species Strigamia crassipes. The sequence goes on from JAQFXT010000357.1 coordinate 6,345, forward strand.
TTTCTGCCGCTAGTTCTAAGGCAATGGGATATCCAGCCGTTGTAAATAATCCAAAAGCAGCAAAACATATTGCTATGTAATATTGATTATACAGTGAATTGTCCTCGAATTGAAGGCACTAAAAACAAAAAGTAAAAAAAAAAAGTAAAAAAAAAGCTTTAAATTATCCTCTGACTTACCATACACAATATTGCTATACTAATGGCGCCACCACCGAAGCAAATTTTAGATATTTCCTCAAGTTTTTTAGTCTTGTCAGCAATTACACTTGATACAAACGCACCGAGAACACCGACTCCAGTGAGAAGTCCTCCACACAAACCGGCAAATTCCTTTTTGGGTTAGAAAAAAAGAGATTACTTTTTGTTCGTATTAAAAAGTTTTTGGATTAACTAACGTTGGAATATCCTTTCGGGCATAAAAATTGATCAATAAGCGTTTGAATACCGGATATTATTCCAATCCCAATTCCCAAGACTAAAAATAAAATGATGTAGTGTTTGTTCGCGAACAATTGCTTCACGCTGACTCCAAAAGACTGAGTTCGTCCCAAAGTATTGGCCGAGAAACTTGGGGGAGTTGGTGGCTCGGAATCGCGAATTATTAAAAAAGCACCTAAACCAAAAATGCAGGCGCACACAGTCCAAAATACGTTCTGAAAAAATTAAGTAGATTATCGTTATTAATTTGCAACCATTTACACATTTATAACAAACGTACTATAAAAAAAATACCGTGATGATCAACCCAGTGCAAAATACTCGGCGATACTACGTTACTCAAGGCAGCTCCAATAGGATTGGCTTCAAACAAACAAAACATTAATTATAACAACACATAAGATCAAATGCTGTTGAAATACAAACCCATGGCTATCACAGACGTGGAAATAGTTCTCTGGTTATCTGGAAACCAAACTTCTGAAACCCTCGTAGGAATTATATAAATAAACGATTGTCCTATTGCAGCGATGATTTGGCCGGTCATAGCCAGATAAATGTGGTATGGTTTTGGTATAATGTCTAAAGATCCAACAACTCTGCATGAGGCTCCCAAGATATTGAATAATGCCCCTACATGAATCTAAATAGCAATAATAAAACGTTAGCAACATTTTTCAGCATGATTTTTTATATTTTACCATGAATTTCAATCCTCTGCTGTCAGATAATTTACTTGCAAGAACAGCAAACGGAGTTGAGACAATAAAAAATACAATAGACAACCAATTAATAGTGTCGACTGATACATCGTAATATTTGGCAGCTTCATTACTAATCGGGGCAAATGATATCCATATCTGTAAAGAAAATTTAAAAAAACGCACAAATTATGAATCACTGTGGTAAGGTTCTAATTAATAAATAATACTTGTATATTGTATTATATTTTGTAGTAGCAGTAATACATTTTAATAACACAGCTAAACACTCACCGCTCCGTTTATAATATTAAGGCCTGCAACGATAATTAAAACAGCCCATCTGCGCCTGTAAATAATCAGTGGTTCGTCTTCTTCCATTTAAAAATAATTAAAAGCAATACACCAATAAATAAATAAATAAATGACTGCTAAACAGAAAAGAGTCGAAATCGCCTGTCAGGTGGTATCAGCTGATTCATTTTTTCCAATCTTCAAATGACGTTAATTAATCTATTTTCATGCCAGATGTTGACCAATCGTTTTAATTTTCGAGTTTGACTTGTGATTCTTTTTAAAAAAAAATTCTTTTATATATTTTAATTTGTAAAGCATAAAATTCTTCTTATTTTTTTAATTATAATTTATGGGAGTAAAAATGGCGTCAAAAACTAAAGTAAAGCGCTGACTATTGAGCGAACGGTGAAACACAAGTGCATGTGTCTCGTCGAGCTCAGATCACAAACCAGGATCCGAACTGAATATGAAACATATCGGCGTTTCTAATTATTAACTAAAGTCTACGATGCTGATGAGTGACACGTGAAGTTGGGTTTTGAGAAGGTCAATGCGGACTAATCAGGAGCTCTAGGGACGATGGTTGAATGCGGTGTTGTCGGTGCAACTTCGTGAAATATTTTTTAAAATTTTTATTTTGCTTAAAGATGGTTAGGCAAAGGCGACCGCTTAAACCCGAGAGCGAGGAAGCACGCAAGCACCGAGAAAAGAAAAAACGGAATAATCATCAGCCGAAAACCTTAACTAGAAAAATATTGTCCTATTTCAGCTTGTGTGCCGCGGTGTTCGTGGCACTGTCCTATCTGGTCATTCAATATTCGAGAAAAATCCAAGTTGTAACGCCCTTGAAACAACCGTTGGTAATTTAAATCGAAGTGTAAAATGAGTAAACAAATAGATATAAATTAATTAATTTTTTAAAATTTTTTTTTTACTAGTCTGTTGTCCAAAGTGGAGTACATGTTCCCGACAAATTCTGGGGAACATACAGACCAAATTGTTACTTTGGTCTAAAAGCTCGCTCACCACAGTCACCCATTTTCGGTTTAATGTGGTTTGCCCAAACATTAGTAGATAACCAATTACCGTTACGGTAAGAAACTTAATCGAGTGTATTACTCGAGTTTTTATGCAATAATTATTTGTTCAGGCATTGGTGCGATCAAGGCGATCGTCTCTTACGTTACGGATGGCTCGAGCACGACGTAACTAACTTCGGACGGCAGGAAATCGAAGAAACTCACTACAGAATATCAACTGATTTTGTGAAACGAAGTGGGGGTAATCACGGAGGCGATTGGACCACGAGAATAACATTCAGTCCAAAGGTAAATTTGATTTTATGCTGGCTATTAATTATATAATTATATTCGTTACTTTTTTTTATCAATAGGGAACTAAATACGAGCCTTTCATTTCTATAATTTTTTATTTGGCGTTGGATGGACAAGGCAGAATTCAACCGGTTTTACGTGGGACAACGTTAGCTACGGTGCAAGGCGATTCTGAAGAATTGGGACCGTTTCGTGTTAGTTACGAAACGTCAACAAGCAATATCAAAATGACGAGCTACTTGATGACAGTTGCACCGGGAATGCATCTGTTGAAAGAAACCGTTCTTAAAAACCTGGCCATATTTCAATTGGACAAACTGAAGCACGTCAAGGTGATAGGACTAGTCGGAAACCAAATGAAGGGCGAGAACGAAGGCAAAAGACCGAATTTCCTCGCCTACCAAGCTGTTTTCACCTTACCGTTTGAGATAGAAGTGGTTTTTGAATCCGGAAGCTTCGCTGACCGACCAAATCGGCTAATAGGTGACATTTTCACTTCGGAATTAGCTCTGCACAGCAAACAATTTCACGAACGTTTTGCGCAAAAGTTTAAGCTTCAAGACAAAGGCTACAAACCTGATCAAGTGAATTTTGCTAAAGCAGCAATGAGTAATCTATTAGGTGGAATTGGATATTTTTACGGTTCTTCCATAGTCCAATCGCAGTTCAACGCCGAGCCCGTCAAGTATTGGCCAGCTCCGTTATACACGGCAGTTCCTTCGCGGTCATTCTTCCCTCGAGGGTTCCTCTGGGATGAAGGGTTTCATAATCTATTGATATGCCAGTTTGATACGACTTTGTGCAAGGACATAATAGCTCATTGGCTGGATTTGATGAATGTTGAAGGCTGGATTCCTCGCGAGCAGATTTTGGGGACCGAAGCGAGGAGTAAAGTGCCTGATGAATTTGTCGTTCAGCAAAACACTAATGCTAATCCTCCCACGTTGTTTTTACCGCTCCAATATTTGATTAAAAAACTGCGAGTGAATAATGCGTCCATCGACGAGCAAGACATCAATTTTTTCAGACGAATTTACCCCCGACTTATGGCTTGGTTCGACTGGTTCAACGTAACCCAAGTAGGAAAAATTACCACGACCTACAGGTGGCGAGGAAGGGATGCAGCTACGATCAGGGAACTTAATCCAAAGACGCTGACATCCGGTTTGGACGATTACCCCAGAGCTTCTCACCCAACCGAAGATGAAAGACACGTTGATTTGCGCTGCTGGATGGCTTTAGCGGCTGATGTTATGTCGGAAATTAGTACATTTATTGGGATTTCGTCCGATAAATATAAAAAAACGCACAAATTATTGTCCGATAATAACCTGTTGGATGAATTGCATTGGGCGCCCGAGTTAGAAGCGTATTCCGATTTCGGATACCATTCTTCCAAAACGAAACTGGAAAGACCGAAAGTTAAGAATATCCAACCGGGAAAACCTGCACCAAAAGCGGAGAAAATTCGAGTCGTGATTGAAGAACCAAAACTGCAATTTGTTGATTCATTCGGATATGTTAGTCTTTTTCCTTTTATCACATTAATTCTTTCACCCGATTCACCTAAATTAAGCATTACCCTAAACCGTTTGAAAGACCCGGACTTATTATGGACTAAATTTGGATTGCGATCGTTAGCAAAATCCGCTCCGTTATACATGAAGCACAACACCGAGCACGATCCGCCATATTGGAGGGGCGCGATTTGGATGAACATTAATTTTCTAACACTTCGCGCACTTTATTATTATTCGGCAATCGACGGACCGTCTAAAACAATTTCTCAAGAACTATACGGGGAACTGAAGAGAAATGTAGTTGAAAACGTCTACAGGGAATATAAAAGAACCGGGTACATTTGGGAACAGTATAACGATTTAACCGGTCAAGGGCAGGGAAGTCATCCATTCACTGGATGGTCTGCATTAATTTTATTAATTATGGGCGATTCGTATTGGTGATTATTGGCGGTCAGTTTTGTATCAGCATTTGATTTATAACGTTTCAAATTGTTTCTTTTTTAAAAAAAAATTAAACATTTGTACATATTAAACTCGTGGAATAAATTGTTACTATTAAAAATTGTATTTTTTTTAATACGGTAAGCAAAACAATTTCCATTGACTAAAGCAATTTTTTTTTAAACAAAGAACATTGTCATCAATAAATCCAATTCCATTTTTTCTACTCAATCGTTATATACATTGCTGACAAAGCTGCAAGCATAAAATTTAGAAAACATGAGGTAAAAATAGAGGAAATCTGATACTTAAGGCTTTGATTCTGAAAACTCATGTTACAAAATCATTATTATAAATATAGTTGCATTTTTTGTAAGCAAGAGAAATTATTTATTTAAACAACAAAATAAATAACTCAAATTAAAAATCCCCACGTGAACAAATTTATTCGGAATGGAATGATTCAAAACGTTTTACGGTGGATTGCTCGCACGCCATCATCGTCATATTCCTTCTTCGAGACCCACATCTTCTTAAATGTATCCAATGACGCTAAAATCGATCCACTTAAAAACAAAAACAAATCAAGCCATGTAAATTAATCGTAACTAAAATTATTTTACCCAATCCAAGTTGAATATAATCGTTCCTGGGGTGCCGAAATCTGTAAAATAACATAAAATTAGAAGAAAAAAAATTATTTACAACTCAAATTTTTAATTCTCACCCTAATTTTAATATCCTTAGGAGCCAATTTTCGGACTTCGCTCAAAAGCCGATCACCAAAACCTTTATAAAAAAAAAAAAAAAAGAGTATAAAAAAAGCAAGTTTTATTTATAAAATTTAATCAAACCTTTAAAAAGTGTTGATCCCCCGGACAAAACGATATTTTGAAACAAAACTTTTCGTAAATCCATATCCGATTTTTGAATTGAATAAACCAACACTTCGTGTAATCCTTCAAATTCTTGCCCGATAAGATCAGGTCGAAAAAGAACTTCCGGTGCGCGAAATCTGGCACGACCAATCTAATAATGAATCGAACGTTAATTCAACAATTTCGATTTACTATTCGAACTATTACTTCAAGAGTGCTGCCGTCAGGTAATGTATACTGAGTCTTTTCAGCGGTTTCCATCGATTCCTCACGTTGTGGATTACTTGCTAAGTAACAAGCTCGCTACAAATAAAATCACATCTTGAAAAACGTAAAAACTTGATAAAAATTCAACTATTTCATCATTACCTCTTTTAAAGTTCGAACAATTTCGAATTCGGCAGTTGTGTAAAAATTAACCCCTTCTTTTCTTAGCAGTAGTCTTAAGTACCGAGTTACATCGCGACCAGCAATGTCAATTCTCATAATGCTGTGTGGCATCGCAAATCCTTCATAAATTGGAACAGCATGAGTTACACCGTCTCCCGAATCCAATACGACCCCTGTAGTACGTCCTGTCGCATACCTGAGTAAATATACAGCTTGTATTGTAGCATTTACAACAAATACGCTATTAAAACTTACAAACTCAACACTGCTTGCATCGATACAAATAAAGCAGGAACGTTAAAAGTCTCGAAGAATATTTCTGCGGTCTTTTCTCGGTTTCGTTTTGGATTAAGCGGCGCCTCAGTTATCAACACAGGATGCTAAATAATTCAGACATTTTAAAAAATGGAATTGAACATCGTTTTGTCGTTTTGACTAATTACTTCTTCGGAAAAAGTCTGCAGTTGATCTTTGGAATAAATGTATTGCCAAATGCGCTCCATGTCGTTCCAATCTGTAACAATTCCATGTTCCATGGGATAACGAATACTAAGGAGACCTCTGTGCTCCTGTTCAGTAAAAATAAATTTTATTTTTGTTTTTAGACAATTAAAACTCGATTTTTATCTTCGAATACCTCCGCTATGGGTCCTACGAAGATATCGCCTTCTAGAGCTCCAGCCATGACTCGAACATGTTTTGGTCGGCCAATACTATAGGAGGAAACAAATAGTTATTTTTAAATATTTTTGTTTTAAGTCTATATTCTGCTTACTGGTTCGCGAAATGACATTTCGGTATTTGATCTCCAGCAAAACCAGCCTTGATAACTCCAGAACCCTAAAATTAGTTTTACTTTAGAAATTTAAACTTATTTCCAATTCAAACGCACTTACATTATCTATAACTACTGGCTGGTTAACAATAACATCGTAAGATTCCATTTTAGCTTTATTTGTTCAATAAAACCTGATTTAAAAGTCTCAAATAGCAACCAACTATACCCTCACTGAACGAATGAGTAAGAAAAAAAGCGTAAACGATGACGTCATTTTTTAACACCATCTATTGTTGAAAATGTAAGTTAATTATTAAAAGAAAAATACAAATTTTTAAAAAGACAAGTGCAAAATAAAACTAGCAGAACTCGAATCTTGCGCAACAATAAGCGCAAAATATTTTTTTAAATGTTCAAGAAAATACTTCATTATAAATTTGCTATTTTTTTAGGAGCGTTGTTATTTATTTTATTAGGGTTTGGTAATAACTGTGTCCATAACCAGACTGCAGCACCATACTATACAGCCACCCACTGTTTTTGGTGTTGGATGACCCTGAACACAGCGCTGGTCGCTGTTTTATTATTTTTTTGATTATAATAACCATATCCTAATTATGTCTTAACTGCTGGTTGATGACTGTTTAAAGATGAATGACAAGGATTCAACACGTGTAAATAACTCTTGTGCACCAGTTCCTGTTACTCCAGCAGGATTGGAAGCACTGTATGCTCAATGTAGACGATTATATCCAGACCAAACAAATCCTCTTCAAGTCACGGCTCTAATTAAGTATTGGTAAAGTTAACATATTGAATTTTGAATTTTTTTAAATTTTGAGTTTTTATTTACTCGAATTAATGAAAAAGTTTGAGAGATCTTAATACTACTACGCATCATGCATGTGGTTTATAAAAAATTGATGATGACTAATCCTGTCACTTTTTTGTCGCTTTCAGGCTAGGAGGTCCAGACCCGTTGGATTACATCAGCATGTACTCGAGTAATGGTGATCCAGAACACGCAATCTCCCCACATTGGCATTACATCAGTTTCGGATTGTCTGATTTGCACGGGGATGGCAGAGTGCACGAGTAATTTCATCAGATTGCTTTTAAACTTAAATTCAACGACCGTATTACATTTTCTGTTAATTTATCCGTAGAATAACGAACTGCGACACCCCGAGTGGATTTGGATTTGAACTAACGTTTCGATTAAAGCGTGAATTGGAAGAAACAGCGCCACCAACGTGGCCAGCAACAGTTATGCAAGCTTTGGCAAAATATGTTTTTCATTCTGAAAACACATTCTGTGCTGGCGATCACATTTCTTGGCATTGTCCTTTGGACAACAGCGAATCTCGCATTCAGCACATGCTTACCATTGAGGACCCTCAATTGAGCACTGTACAAACTCCATTTGGTCCTGTAACATACGTACAACTTGTAGGTGTTTGTGCTGAAGAACTGCAGGCAGCTCAACAATGGAATGGACCTGGAATCACAGAGTTAATGAAAAGGATACCTGGGTATATAATCGCGATTTTGTTAAGTTTAAGATGTTTGTTTGATTTACGATCAATTACTAGGTCAGGGTCTTCGTGGTTGGTTACAGATATGAGAAGAGGAGAAAGTATTTTTGAACTGGATCCACAAATACAAGTAATTAATTGTATTATTGTTATTGTAATTTTTTATATAATTATTTAATTGTAATAATTTTAGGAAGCTGTTGATCAAGGCATTGCGTTGGAAGGCTCAAATCTAAGTGGAGTGAGTGCAAAATGCTGCTGGAGGAAAAAATGTGTAAAAAGCAATGTAACTCAAAAGAGCGATAATTTTGAAGGCGGTGACACGCTACAACAGTTGCCTGAAATTTCTGAATTAGGTATGTTGATTTATTATTTCTGTAGCTCGATTTAATGAGATTTATGTTTTTCTGTTTTTCTAGAATCCCAACAAATTAAAAATGCTTTGCAGAAGGGTTTAAAGAAAAAAATGTAACTTTTTGCATTTGAAATGTGAAAATATTTTGTTTATTTTTATTTTGGTGTTTTAGAAATGAAAACTTATCACTTGAAGACAGTTGCGACAGTAATGCGAGCGATATGACAACTTTGACTCCCAACGAACTATTACAAACCGAGCATTTAGATGCTGTTCATATTACTTTAAATTTGGAGGCTGGTTTTCTTCTGCCGCTAGCACTGAGGTGAACATTTATTATATTTTTTGTTCAAAATAACATATTTAATTTTTGTTACTGTTTTTTTTTTTTTAGAGGTAGGCTTAGGCATGGTCGGCATTTCACTTTTAAAGGGGTTGTTGGTGATGTGGCCATTACTTTACTTCCTCCGAACGTAACGGGTGCATTTGTCACTGAGGATAAACCGTTTGCAATTCATGGGCCTTGGTTACAGGTTAATTTGATTATTGATATCAGAAGAAAAAAAAAAATTAAAAGGTTAATTTGTGTTTGATTAGATTCTTTTAACTGAAGAAAAAATACATAAAATGTTGCAAGATTTTGTCATACTTTTGAAACGAGAGGAGGTAATTGATAATTTAATTTAAAATGTAAGATAAATCTAACTAGTTTTTTTATTTTCAGCTTTTTTTACCTAAAATATTTAGCTGGCCAGGGAATGGATTAACAATCGAGATTATTGGTGAAGATGTTTAAGAGCTATAAATTTTATTTTTTAAAAATGTTTATTTATCTTTTGACGAGTTTAGTAACACGATATTTAAACTTTTTAAGAACAATTTAAGAACAATTTTAAAACAATATCTTTTTTTTTTACATTTTTTTTAAAAATCATTCATATTGTACCTGGAAGAAAGTATAAAATTTTTGGTATTTGTAAGTTTCTTTTGATCATTCACAATTTATAGAACAAATCTTTAAACTGTGTGTGGATTCGGTCTGTACCTAGTCGATCAACTGTTAGAAGTTGGACAGAACTTAGATGTGATTACGGGCGTGATGCTAGCGACTGGGGACATAATGTATACCTTTCAAACAAAACGTAAATAAACTCTTATGGATCCGTCCATCGCAAGTTTAACGCCTGGCGATCCGAAATTAATTTCCACGATCGTTGATCACTTGAAGTCGCAAGGTTTGTTTGATCAATTTAGGAAACATTGCCTCTCTGATATTGACACCAAGGTAAGTCAAGTACAAACAAATGTTCGCAGTTATTACGAACATTACGAATGTATCAATTGTTTTTATGTTTTAGCCTGGATATCAAAATTTAAGGCAAAGAGTTGAAGGTTACGTAGCAAATTTTCTGGAGGAGCAGCAATGGAGGCCAGATTTGAATAAAAATCAGCTTCGAGATAGTCTTCGACGAAGCATCAATGAGTGAGTATTTGTTTTTAAAAGAAAAGATGCGGATTATATTTTTTTTTTAATGCTTGTTTATTTTTTTTAAAGGTCTGGTATGCTTGCAATTGGTGTGGATAGAATTGTTGAACAAGTAGTTAATCCTAAAGTGTATCAAGTGTTTTATTCTGAAATTGCGACGTGCATGTTTAAACTTTTGGGCAAAGATTTGCCATCATCAGGCTCATTCATGCAAAAATGTTTGGATAACAGTACTATGGACTCGACAAATCCAGGTAAGAAGAAGCAAGATTTGTAATTTAGGGTATTAATTGTACGATTCATTATTTAGAAGTACCGGGTGAAGAAAAAAGCAATTTAAAACTCGAAACTGATCAAGAATCGCTTCAAAAAATTATTGGTTTTACGGACGATGCACCTGCAGCTGCCGGTAGTAATTCAATCGTTAGCAATAAGCAAACAAGCTCATCTTCGGAATCGGGTGATTCGAAGCCGCTAGATTCAAGTCCAGCGATCAAAACCGAACCAGAACCAGAACCAGAACCAGAACCAGAACCTGAACCATCGCCACCTACAAAGGTGTCGATTGAAACGCAGACTGATAGCTCATTAGAATCTGCTAAAATTGGGGACGACTCGAAAGAAAGTTCAAGCAAAAAGAAAAGTGATGAAAAGAAAGAACACACTAAAAAGAATTCCGTGGAAGCGGAGAAAAAGAAAAGTCACGAGAAAAAAGATGAGAAGAAAACGGATAAGCAAAAAACTAATAAAAACAAACACGATAAAGTGAAGCATAAAACTAATGGAGACTCGACTAAAGAGTCTAAAGAGACTAAAGATTCTAAAGCGAAGAAAGTCGAGGTGAAAAGTGATAAGGAGAAAAATGATAAGGAGAAAAATAAATCGTCCTCATCTAAACCAAAAACGGAGAAGTCTGATAAATCCAAAGATGATGGGTCAAAATGTTCAAAAGGTGTGGACAAATCGAAAGAATCTGTATCCAAATCGCACAAATTATCGAAGCATGATAAAAATAGTACAACTGAATCCGAAAATAAAGGAGAGAAAAAGAAAGAACACAAGAAATTGGAAAAAACCGATAAAGTTGAAAAGAGCGACAAACCTAAGCATAAAATGACCGACGAGAGTAAGAAGAATGTCAAAGTCGAGAAAGTCAAATCGGAAGATAAAAAAGCGGAAAAATCGGAAGGAAAAAACGGAAAGTCTGAAAAAAAAATTGAGGTAAAGATTGAAAAATCGGAAAAAAAGGTTGAGGTAAAAAACGAAAAATCCACGGACAAAGTTAAACTCAAGGATCCATTGAAAACGAGTCACTCGAAAGAGAAAAGCGACATTAAGCGAGAAAAAAAGCATTCGTCTTCTGAAAAGATAAAAACCGAACACAAACACGACGAAAAACCGAAAAACAAAAGCACCGATAAAGAGAAAGTCAAATTAAAGTCCGAGGAGAAACCCAACGAAAGTAAGAAATTAACCGATTCCAAGGTCAAAGAAAAAGAAACGAAAAAAGTAAGTGAAACTGAAACTAAAGAGGAACTGAAACCACCGAAAATCAGTCCGATGAAAAGCGAACAGCCAAAGTTAAAATCTCTCGATGAAAAAGCAAAAGTGAAACGAGAGGACAAGTCCGAAATGAAATCGCCGAAACGGAAGACCGAGCACTCCGGCGAAAGTCGACGAAAGAGAACGAAAACTGATCCCGGTGGATCATTTTCGGAGGAAGGTAACAAAGGCGACAGCAGTGGCGAATGGTCGGACGTTACAGTCAGCTCAGTGCACACGAGTGATTTATCAGATTATGATGATCACATTAGCTTGACTGATAGTGAAATTGACGGAGGGAAAGGACGCTCGTCGGTCGCATCATCAAAATGTAAAATACTAACGATTAATGCGGTTCATTTTTTTTTCATTTTGATTTTAATTTATTTAGCTGCCAGTCCGATTAAAAGACCCCGTGGACGTCCGAGGAAAGATCAAAATTTGAAGCAGCAGGAGCTAATTAAGAAAAAGGTTTTGGACTCGTCGTAAAAATGTAACCGGATCTGATCTATTTTTATTGTAAACTGCAGTTGTCCGTGTATCAAAGTCAGATACCAGTGCCGAGTAAGTTCCGCGAGCCGAAAACTGAGCCGAAACCCGAACCCGAGGACGCCGAGCCACGACGCGAAATGCGGAGACAGCGCAAAGTCAATCCACGTTATTCTTCGGACGAATTCGCTTCGATTTTCTCAAAAGGAAAAGATAAATTACAGTTTCAACAGGATGAAGAGAACGAGCAAACGCTGAGCGAAGATGATGTCAAAGAAAGCACCGTGAAGCCGTCGCAGAGAGGACGAAAATCGACGTGCGACAACATGGACTCCGAACTCCCCTACAGCCCGCGATCGGACGTTTCAGAACCGGAAACACCTTCTAGACGGCTCTCGAAAGAAACTGACAGAAGTGGTATTTGGCTTAATCGAATTTAAATTGGCGAAATGTTAATCGTTTTTATTATTATAGAAATAATGGGTCGTCCGTCGTCACCGAAATCTGATTTAAGTGGTGAACTGCAGAGTCCAAGGACGCCGGAAAGTAGTTGCAGTACAGAAAGTAGGCGTAGGCAACACTACGATTCCTCGGATTTGTACAAGCCTCGTCTCTCGGTGCGAGGGGGTCGACGGAATAGACAGTCGGAGCGATACGACGACTCGGATTTGTATAAACCACGATCTCTCGTTTCGTCATCTCGACGTGCGAGGGGTGGTTCGCCAAACAGATCGGTTGATCTTTCGCCCGCATCTAGTCGACAGGAAGTCAAATCTTCACCAGGATTAAGTCCGGAAGTGAGATCTACGGCTACGACTCCGAGTTCAGATAAACACCAAGACGAGGGCAAAGAATTGTCCAATGAATTGGGGGATGAATCGGAAGGAAACCCTTTATCGTCGGATGAAGATGCGAATTATGAACCTGCAGTAAAAACTCCTAAAAAGTAATTTTTTATTTTAATAATAATAATTTTTTTTTTTAAAGATATTTTAAATTATTTTATTTTATTTTTAGGGTTGAGACCACTCTCCCAGTTAAGAGAGGTAGAGGAAGACCTAGAAAATATATTTATGTACCTTAATTGTAAATGCGTTTTCATACTTGTGCATATTTTAAGTTTTGCATTCCTAGTGTCTGTCTTATCGTGTTAAGTATAGATTGATAGATCGACCAAGACCAAACTTATTTTTTTTCAAGTTTTGAAATAAAACTCATTTTTGTCACTACCAAACGTAAAGTTAGAAATATTTTTATTGTATATGTAACTTAAAATTTAAAAAAAAAAAGTGGTTCAGCAACAAAACATTAAATTGAAATTATCTTTTTTTGTATAGTTTTTAGAATTGGCGAACGGATCGCTGGCTGGAAATTGATTGGAATTCAATTGGAGTAGCTGCAGCAACTGCAGCCAAACAATAATCCCAATCGGACCAATAGTTTTCTTTCATACGTCGGACGTAGTCTTTTAAATTTCCACAGTCACCTTAAGATGGTCAAGATTTAAAATTAAATCAGGAAGGAAAAATTGATTAAAAAAATAATTTTCTTTTACCACTTAATACTTTGGCGTATGGAGAAAATGGCAAATTATAAATAATTATCGCCAAACAGGCAAATAGCGTTGCATCTACCTCTGTTGGCTCATTCCCCATTAAATACGGTTTACATTCTTAGATATAAAAAAAAAACGTTTAATTTTAGTTTCGCTAAATCAGGTGCGGTAATGTCTATATTTACCTAAAAAACGAGATAACGCCCACAAGTCTTGCAGGCCCATTTCGATCACGGCACTTTCCGAGTGCCTTCCAATTCCATGGTAGTAAGCTGACTGCTTGACCATTCTCGCCACCATCGGTCGTACAAACGATCGAAATAAAAAATTAGAATGTACTGCATTGTTTATTTGACGGGTGGTATCAAAATGCCATTGATACAACGCCACACACCTAAAAAAAAATATTTTTTTTACAAAATATAGAAACTTTATAAGCTTAATTTTTATTTTTACCAATATAAATGATCTTCGATTAAAGTTCGAAAAGCAAAACACGTTGCTATTTGATCGTCTTGCAATCCCTTGTTTAAACTCACGTTTAATTTTCCGTTCAGGTAATCAATACAAGTTTGCGCTCCGTATACATCCTCACCGTTGTACGTTATCCAGGGACAAATTCCATTCATTCCAATTGGTTCCTCAAAACAACTCTTGTAAAAGAAAGCAACGCCTGATGTTAATTTGTATTGCAACTTTTGCCTTTATTAATTAAAATTTATAACCTCATAAGGCGCATGAATCATACGAAGATAAGTTTCCAATTTAAGTGGAAAAGCAGAAAAACTCGGCGCGAATCGTCCTCTTTGAAACTGATGCAAAACCACCGTACCTCGCTTATATTTCTGTCGTCTTTTGCTATAATAGACAATAGATCTGAATGAAATTGAAGAAGCAAATCATTGAATTCCTTTTTATTATCGATACTATTTACACTTACTGTCGACGAATTCTCCAACAAATTAAAGATACGACAGAATTGACGGCAAACACAGAAACGATTCCAAATCCAATCGTTAAAACCGGATGATTGATTGTAAAACTTACAATTGGTTTGGGGAATCGCGCCTCAAATGCGTGTCGGACATTCGAAAAAAAGTTTTCCATCTCCATTGGCAAGCTAATCCCTGGTTTCGCCTCTACGTGAAATGTATCACTCACGCAACTCGGGTATACGTGACCAGCATGAGCATACCCACCATTCCAATCCATAATAATTGGATGTTTTCTTTTAAAACTGCCGCTCAAATATTTCTTTAGGATAGCAGACGATTTCTACAAAATGGCGGCATGTCATAATCTCGAACTACGCTCAGTACACTAGAGTTTTAAACTATAGAACTTTGCTTAATTAAAAACAATTGATTTACTTACAATATAAACAATTAAATGTTGCAAATTGAATCAATAAAACTCAGAGTTGTTTATGTTTTACTGGCGAGTCTATTGTTCTTGTTACCATAGCTACCGAACCGAAAACAACAAATGTTTTCTGTGGGACGTTTCGTGTATTAGATTGCTTTTAGCCGGTGTAATCGAGTTGTCATTTCTCTGTGATGCATCTAAAGCACCTAAAAACACTTTTACCACCTCAGGTTTGATAAGTTCGCGTTAGTTTCTATTTCAGTTTAATTAATTACGTATTTAGGATGGCGCGGCCAAAATCGCCGCATCGACCTGGGCTCCAAATAACTCTAAATTAGCTGTTTGTACTGCCGACAGAGTTGTAATTTTGTTTGATGAGCAGGGAGAAAGACGTGATAAATTTTCAACCAAACCAGCCGATGCTAAGGTGTGTGTAAAAAAGTTGTTTGAGTGTTAAATTATGAATGCTGGCGACTACATTATTATTTCACAGTATGGAAAAAAAAGTTACGTCGTTAAAGGTCTCGCATTTTCACCCGATTCGACGAAAATAGCAGTAGGACAAACGGATAATATTGTTTTTGTTTATAAAATTGGAGATGATTGGCACGACAAAAAAGTTATTTGTAACAAATTTGTACAACAAAGTGCAATTACGTGTCTCGTGTGGACGTTAGATGGACATTTAGTGTTTGGACTTGCCGATGGAAAAGTAAATGATAATAAAATAAAATAAAATAAATAACCCACATTATGTTTTTAGGTGAGAGAAGCTGATATAAAAACAAACAAATCGTCGACGCTATATGGAACTGAGTCATACGTTGTGTCGTTAGCTCCAAAGTAAAAAAAAAAAAATTAAATAAATGACAATTTTTTTTTTTATTTAAAATTATTTTTAATATTGTAGCCCGTCTGGAAAAGGGGTTTTATCTGGTCACGCTGATGGCTCGATTGTTCGATTTTATTTTCAAAATGACAACATAGGAGAAGCTCAAGGAAAAATCATCACTCATCCTCAAGCCCCATACGCCCTCGCATGGACTCAGTCGTCTATTGTTGTTGGCGCTTGTGATAAAAAAATTGTGTTTTATTCGTCAGATGGGAAAGTTTCCCAACAATTTGATTACAGTCGCGATGATACGGAACATGAATTCACTGTGGCTGTGTGCAGTCCCAGTTCCCAATCGATCGTTGTTGGCAGTTACGATCGGTTAAGAGTTTTTAATTGGAGTCCCCGCAAATCTGTATGGGAGGAAGCGAAAATGAAACACATTGAAAATTTGTATACGATAACGAGTCTTGCGTGGAAAAGGGACGGATCAAAATTAATATCGGTAAAGATTTATCATTTGTATTCTCAATTTAAATATTTCAATTTTTTTATTTTAAAGGGCACACTATGCGGCGGTGTGGAATTATTTGACTGCAGTTTGAAGAAAACGATATTCAAAAATATATTTGAAATTACTTATGTCGGGGTCAGTCAAGTAATTGTGAAAAACTTGTCTTCAAATTCCCGCGTATCGTTGAAATCGGCATTTGGTTACGAAATTGATGAAGTGAAAATTTTAGGCCACGATCGCTATATTGTTAGTCATACGACTAACACGTTATTACTTGGTGACTTGCAAACCAATAAACTTAGTGAGGTATAAAATATAAACGACTGAATTTATGTTAAAAAGTAATTGTCGTAAATTATATTTTTTATTTTAGGTGCAGTGGCAACACACTGGTGGCAATGAGAAGTTTTATTTCGATAATGAAAATGTAATTTTTAAATTGTGAATTTCTTAATATCAAAAAACTTGTAACTTTTATTTACGTTTTAGGTTTGTATGATATTTAACACGGGTGAACTGACATTAGTTGAGTATGGTTCCAATGAAATTTTAGGTTCAGTTCGAACTGAGTTTATGAATCCACATTTAATCAGGCAAATAATAATTATTATTAATTTTATTAAATGGTATAATTAAATTGATAAACACGTTCGACATGCTGCAGTGTACGAATTAATGAAAGAAAACTAGCTGGAATTGACGATATCAAATGTATGGCGTATTTAGTCGATTTGAAAACTATTTGCATTGGTTTGTACTGCATTAATTGTCCTCTCAACATATCACTATTCTTATTTACAATACCATTTATATTTATAGTGGATTTAGTTAGCGGTATTAATTTAGTACAACTGGGAAACGATTCAAAAATAGATTGGTTAGAGGTAAAATAAACAAACCGGACTGATAGTTTACAATATTAAAGTCTCTAAATATTTTTTCAGTTGAATGGGACCGCTCGTAAACTTTTATACCGTGATAAAAGACAACGGGTATGTTTTAATTTGGCGTAATCTCTTTCAAGTGACTCTCAATTGCTTTTGTTTAAATAGTTGTTCCTCTTGGATGTTGCGTCCCAAGTGAAAACAGCAATTCTTAATTACTGCTCCTTCGTTCAGGTATTTTTTAAATATTTTTTTTAAATAACAATAACAAACAAAAACATATTTAAAGTTGATTTTTCTTTTTAATTTGCAGTGGGTACCTGATAGTGACGTGATAGTTGCTCAGAATCGGGAAAATTTATGTATTTGGTACAACATTGATGTACCGGAGAGAGTAACAATGTTTACTATTAAAGTAATGGGATGTTAGGAGAAGTTAATAGGACATATGTGATATATAGGTGTTTTTCAGGGTGACGTTGTTGACATTGAACGTGCTGAGGGTAAAACAGAAGTGATAGTTAATGAAGGGAATCATACAATCAATTCGTACACACTTGACGAAGGTTTGGTCGAGTTTAAAACAGCACTAGAAGATGGGGATTTAAATCGGGCAGTTGCATTCTTGGAATCAGTTGAGATGACTTCAGAAACTGAGACTATGTGGAAGACGCTAGCTGAGATGTCCCGAGAAAGATATCAACTGCACATAGCAGAAAGGTGTTCTGCTTTCAACCATCCATTTCCAATGTATATTGAATAACTTCGGTCCTTTTACTTATTAGATGTTACGCAGCTTTAGGTGATATTCCCAAGGCACGTTATCTGCAAGAGCTAAATCAATTAGCTGAAGAGCTAAGTGAAGCCACTGTTGAGTCATATATCCTAAATTAATTATTTCACGATATCTAATCAAAATAATACATTTTTAGGGAGTAGATGGTTTAAGCCAGTATCGAGTACAGGCAAAACTGGCTATTTTTAATAATCAATTTAAATTGGCTGAAGAAATATACCTGAGACAGGTATAAATTTGTGTAGTGTATAGCTGATACAATTTTAATTGCTCTTTATTTGCTGTTAGAATGACATAGAAGAAGCAATGGATATGTACCAACAGTTACATAAATGGGAAGAAGCAATCGAATTAGCAGAAGCGAGAGTAAGCTCCTAAAATGCTTCTTTCAATCAAATTATCCCGCTCTTATCATTGTTTTTCGCTTATTAGGGTCATCCTGAATTGGAAACTTTGAAAAGAAATTATTTTCAGTGGTTACTAGACACGCATCAAGAAGAAAAGGCCGGAGAGGTGCAAACTCGCATTAAATTTATTTTAAAATGCGTATAATTTATTTTTTGTATTCTAATTTAAGCTCAAAGAAAAAGAAAGGGATTTTATGGGAGCGATCAATTTGTACATGAAAGCGTTAATGCCTGCTAAAGCTGCTCGATTGATTTCATCCGAACCAGTAAATATGTGCATAATTCTGCGTTAAACAATTCAACATCAATGTGTTTATTTTAGGAGTTATCTAACAACGTAGAGTTAATACAATCAGTAGCTACGGCTTTGATAAAAGGGGAGTTTTATGAACGAGCTGGAGAATTGTACGAAAAAGTAAATAACACACAAAGAGCAATGGAGTGTTATCGAAAAGGATCAGCTTTTGCTAAAGGTAATTTAAAACAAAAAAGAGTAAAATTTGTGTTATTTGACTTTTATTTGGATTTAGCTATGGAATTAGCAAGATACGCATTTCCAAGGGAAGTTGTTCAACTCGAGGACGAATGGGGTGACCATTTAGCGTCTCAAAAACAGCTGGAAGCTGCAATAAATCATTATATTGAAGCAGGGTATAAGTATCTTGTTCTACCAGAAACTGTCTAATATTTATACGCGAACTTCTTTTCCAATTAGGAAAACCATTAAAGCACTGGATGCCGCTATACAAGCTCGTCAATGGAAGAAAGCTGTTCAAATTATCAAAGTTGTTGAGGATAAATCATCGTTAAACAAATATTACTTTCAATTAGGCCAGCATTTCGCATCAGTTAAAGATTACGAAGTAATAAACTTAATAATATATTTTATAAAAATGTATCTAATTGTCATTCCGGAATTGCTGTAGACTGCAGAAAGCTTCTACACTGACGGAGACATGGCGAAGGAAGCTGTAGAAATGTACAATTCCGCGGGAATGTGGCAAAAGGCCTATAAATTGGCTAAGCAGTTTATGAACCCTCAGGAACTGGCTGTGATGTACGTCAATCAAGCTAACACTTTGGAAGAACAAGGAAAATTTAAAGACGCTGAGAAGTACTTAGTGTTTTCATTTGCAGTGTTGTGCCCTATAAAGTCAATTAATGTTTTTTAAATTTGACTTTACTCTCTCTAGATTGTACGTAACGGTGTCGGAACCAGATCTTGCCATCACTATGTACAAGAAACAACGACAATATGACAACATGATTAGACTCGTGAAACAATACCATCCAGATCTGTTGAATGAAACGCATCTTCATTTGGCTAAAGAACTGGAACTTGAGAATAAATATCATCAAGCTGAAGCGCACTTTTTGGCGGCGCAGGAATGGAAATCGGCCATTAACATGTACCGTTCTGTTGATATGTGGGAGGATTCGCACAGAGTAAAATTCTGACTGGTAAAACTGCGTACTCGTTGCTTTACAATGAAATTGTTCTGCTGTAGGTAGCAAAAGCTCATGGTGGAGCTCAAGCAGCCAAGCACGTAGCATTTCTATGGGCTAAAAGCTTAGGCGGCGACTCTGCTGTGAAATTACTGAGTAAATTTGGACTATTGGAGACGGCCATCGATTATGCAACAGAGAGCCTGTGCGTAGAATATCAAAACTGCATGAATGTGATTAATACTGTATTTTATTTTTTTATAGTGCTTTTGATTTTGCTTTTGATCTCTCTCGAACTACAATGAAAAACAAAATGCCTGAAATCCATTTCAAATACGCAATGTATTTGGAAGACGAAGGGAAGTTTAATGAAGCCGAGGCGGAGTTTATAAAAGCTGACAAACCAAAAGAAGCTGTTTTAATGTGCGAAGGGCGTAACAATTAAGTAGACATTTGATTTTACAATTTTTTAAAATTTTTTTTAGGTATGTGCATAACCAAGACTGGGACAATGCGCAACGTGTTGCAGAAACGTACGACCGCGACTCGGTACAAGATGTCCTCCTTGGGCAAGCCAGTGCAGCATTTAAGGAAAATGACTATCAGCGGGCCGAAACATTCCTTTTGAGAGCTCACAGACCAGAATTAGCGATTAAATATTATAAAGTATAGAAAAATATAGAAATTTAAAAATTTCAGAAGAAAAAATATATAATACCGATTGACAGGAAAACGACATGTGGCCTGATGCTTTGAGACTTTGCAAAGAATATTTGCCTCACAAACTCAAACAACTTGAAGAAGAACACGAAAGAGAAACGACTACCCGTGGCACAAAGTAAACTTGTAAAATACAGTAAATTAGTTAATAATTTACGTTCTATTTTCTTAGGAGTTTGGAATCTATATTCTCAGAAGCACAGGAATGGGAGGAAAATGGAGAATATCAGCGTGCAATTGACAGATATTTAAAATTGAAACCAGGAGCCTCGGATAATGTTCAGCTGTTGAGTAAAGCCTGGATTAAGGCGGCTGAACTAGCTATAAAGTTTTTACCTGATCAAGCGGTTGAAGTGGTTCGTGTGGTTGGCCCACGATTGAAGGAATGTCGACAATACAGCGCTGTAAGTTGAGTCGAAACACGCAGGCAATAACAAACGATTTAAATTCCCCTTTTTTTTATAGGCAGCGCAAGTATATTTAGGAGCAGATTTAGTTAAGGACTCGATTGACTCATTTATTGCGGCTGAGGAATGGGGTAAAGCAAAGAAAGTGGCCCGGGAGTTGGAACCTGAGTGAGTAAACCGAGTATAAATAGTGAAAAGTCGATTTATTGTAAAATGTATTCGTAGATTGGAAAGTTACGTGGATAGTAAGCATAAGGAGAGT
Organism: Strigamia crassipes; assembly: GCA_034683725.1. Taxonomy (NCBI): domain Eukaryota; kingdom Metazoa; phylum Arthropoda; class Chilopoda; order Geophilomorpha; family Linotaeniidae; genus Strigamia; species Strigamia crassipes. The sequence goes on from JAQFXT010000357.1 coordinate 27,722, forward strand.
TTGAAAACCCAAGGCAAAGTCGATCAGTTAGCAGACGTTGACATTCTAGCAGCCCTTGACATGTATGTTGAGCAAGGACAGTGGAAAAAGGCCCTGGAAGTTGCTGAGCAACAAGTACGAGTTTAAAGTTTTGTTTTCAAAACGAATTTCTTTATATGACTTTTCTTTAAAATGAATTAGAACCCTCGGGTATTGCAAAAGTATGTTGCATTGTACGCTACGCAGTTAATCAAAGACGAGGAGCCACTTACAGCGTTAAGATTATTCTTGAAATTTGGTGCACCTGGCAATAAACAAGTATTTTAGTTCTTCTATTTTGGATTTTGAATTTAATTTTCTTTTTTCTTTTTTAGAATTTCAATATTTACAGGAAAATAATGCTCGATATTACAACTATGCCTAATTTAGACAACAGTGAAGCATACCGTGTGTGGGCGGATTTACGTGATGTCATGTTTGATGTGGTAAGAAAGGTATTTCAATGCGGTAATAAGAATAAATTATTCAATCTTAATTTTTAGGTCAATAATTTGGCGAAAAGTCCTGACGGAATTGATGGTTTACCCGAAATGGAGAAATTTTTGCTAATTGCACATTATTACGCGACAAGATCAGCTTGTTTGGAGATTAAAGGGTCAGAAAAAATGGCAGCGAAATTAAGCATCTCATTGTTACGGCATACAGATGTAATTCCGGCAGATAAAGCATTTTACGAAGCGGGCTTAGCTGCTAAAGTAATTTTTGTTGTGCCCGTATATTTAATATCTATTTAATTCTAATTTTTATTTATTTATTTTAGAATGTTGGTTGGGAAAGTATGGCATTTGTTTTTCTTAACCGTTATCTCGATCTGTACGAAGCTATCGAAGAACGAAGTTTGGACATGTTGGATAATTCCGATTTTCAGGGCACTGATATTCCTTTTGAAGTACCACTTCCTGAAAAACCGTACACAACGGTATTTTAAATTTTCAGTCATTTCATTTCCGAAGACTGTAACAATCTTTTTTTCTATTAGGAGCAACAACACGAAGACGTGAAGGAATGGGTTTTGTCAATTTCTATGGATCAACACGTAGAACAGATTTTACCGAAAGATGAAAGACAAACGTACGAAGCATCGCTCGTTGCTGTCGAAACTGGAGCATTTTCGCCACCTTGCATTTTAACTGGGTATCCTGTTCTTAGAAATAAAATGGAATTTAAACGACCTGGAAAAGTTGCAAACAAAGAAGATTGGAATAAATTTCTAATGAGTACAAAGGTAATTTGAAAAATATCAATATTCGTTTTTTGTAATAATTTTTTGCAAATTTTTCAGATGTCTCAAAATGATGATTTACAAGATGTGTTGCAGTTTGTTACGCAATGGTGTGATGGCAATGCTAGTTTAGGATACTCATTTCAGTGATAAGATAAAGAATAAGTAATAAAATGATAAGTTTACACACAACTCTCGTTTTAATAACACGAGATAATAATAATAATAGAAACAAATGCCGTGTATTAAAAATAGAAAATTAACGTAATAAAATTAACTGAATTAATGAGGTACACTTGATTAATTTTATTTGTCTTACCTTATTTAGTATTACAGATTAAATACAATATCTTATTTACTCGTGTAAACTGTACGTGTTAACGCCATCTTTTTTTGCCATAACTTCCGGGAGTTACTACCTTCTGTTACCAGGGTGTCCTCTTGTCGAATATGACTTGTATAAAAATTTCCCATTACTGATCAAAATATCTTCATTATAATTATTCTTCTAAAAGGATAATTGTTATGATAGTACACTTTGAATTCTCCGCTTTAATTGCATTAGACGTCATTTCTTCCAACATCATCTCTTTTCAACCAATCACAGAAAGCATGAGTCACTCAATTAAACGCATAGGAGCGAAGGAGTGTGCTGGTTATGGGGTGATGTGAACAGTTTAAGTATCTTTTTTAACGTAACATTATTTTTGTGTGAATGGAGAAAACATGGTGGATCATTTTGGCTTCGATTTTGGTTTTCTGTATTACCAGTAGAGCTACCAATAATGACCTTTCGGGAGCACTGCCATTTTGTAGATCGCGAAGCGAGTTGAAAACTAATGGACCTAACAGGTTGGGACTTGTTTACTAACTTGAGCGCTCGTGATGTTGCGCTCAAACTGCTGTCGTGTTAAATTAATTTTGTTTTTAGGTCATTGGTTATCGTTAGCACATTAGACGGAAGAGTGTCAGCTATTGATGCAAAAAATGGAGAAGTTGTTTGGAGTTTATTAACGGAGCCTGATACAATGTTGTCAACTTCAATTAGTAATCTCGAAGTAAATATTCACAATTAAATTTTAAAGATCAAAAAAAATTTTTTTTTAAAAATTTTTTTTTTTTTTTTTTTTTTTTTTTTTTTGTTTGTAGATCGCAAATAATGGAAAATGGATGCGTTTAATTCCTTCTTTGGATGGAGGTCTTTTCAAATTTGATGGCAACAGTGTTGAGGCATTGCCTATTACAGCTGAAAATTTGTTAAGTAGTTCGTTGAAATTAGCTGACGATATGGTTATATCAGGATGTAATGAGAATAGAGTATACGGTATTAATTATGCTACCGGAAAAGTAAATATGATTATTAAGGAAATGTAAATATTTGTTTGTCTGATTATTTTTTGTGCTTATTTTTTAGTTGCTGTACAGTTGTAAGTCTTCTGGGTGCAAAACCTTTAAACCGCCACATCAAGACGACGATGTTATTGTAATCAGAAGACGCACGCACATCGTAAGGGCAGTTGATCCAAAAACTGGCTTAGAACGGTGGAATTACAGCGTCGGTCAACACGAAGTTGCGTTAATTGAAAGCGACAAGCATCACTGCTCTTCTGAAAGTTCTGAATATGACGACGAAAATAGTGAAGAGAGTTCTGACCAATCATTTTATGAAAAATTGCGTGTTAAGTTTGTGCCTCCTGACGGAAAAGTCATTGGTGTGTTGCAGACTGACGAGAATAATGTTGTGTGGCAAAACGATGTAAAGTGGATATTTTAACTAATTTAATATTATTATAATACATTTTTAAAAATATTTTTTTTTTTTTAGTTTACTAGTCCCGTAATTGATGCTTGGTCTCTTCATGATAATTATTTGGAGCAAATGGATTTGTTGTCGACAGTGCATTTGCCTCGCGATTTTCAACTGGACGACCGCAATGATTTATCTGCCACTTTGTATATAGGTGCGGTACGAAATATCATCGTTTTACTTAAAAACTATATGGGAATTTATTATTTTAGGAATGTACGAGAAACAGTTATACATAAAACAATCGAAAAGTATGCTTCAACGGGTGGCAAATGCGATTCAACAGCAACCTACGGAGGAGTACAGTTACCCTAGAATTAATTGGAAACCATATTTAGTTACAGGTATATAATTACTTAGCAGTTTTGTATTTTAAATTTTAATTCATTTAATTTTTAAGCCATTTCTCGGACGCCAGTCATCACTGGTAATGGAAATGCTAATAATTTGCCTGTAAGTTTCAAACCGCACCATGGAATTGAGAGTACCGCGTTAATTATTCGTCAGGATGGTGAATACCCATATGGTAATAAATAATTGTCAATAATTTTGTTTATGAGAGTCTAAACTCCGAATTTTATTTAAGATGGTGGATTTTATATCTTTCCTGAAGAAACATTGATAGAGACAAATTTGATAGTTACAAATAAATCGGAATTTAAGGATGATCAGACCATTCCTGTGGTTGTTGTGATTGTTTCATTAACATATTGGTGGTAAGTGATACCATCAAACAATTTATTTTATTTTTAATTTATTTATTTTTTTATAAATAGGAAAGAGCTTTCTGTCTTTGCTATTATTTTTGTTTACTTAAATTATCAGATCACCCGTTATGTATGGAAAAAGCGACAGAAGCTTGAAAGTAACAACAACATTATAAGTGATAATAACCAGATGAAAGCAGTAAGAATTTTACATTTAATAATTATTATTATTATTTTTAATTTTCGTGTAACTTGTGAATCATTTCAGTTTGTTTCTCTTGCTCAAATTGGAGTTGGTTCTGTAATACAAAATTTTACGGTTGAGGAATCTACCAAGAGTGAAAGCGAACTAAGTCCTCGGTTGAGTCACAGTAAATCTGAGGAATTTGTTTCCAGGTTAGAAATGAAAGCACAAAAAATATTTGAGTTTTTAGAAACTTACATTTTATTAGCCCTTATGCATGCAAAATTAAAAAAAAAATTTATTTATTTCTTTTTTTAACGAATAAAAACAAGCTGTTCGGCATTCCATAGCTGTTCGACATTCTGTATCTGTTTTTTTTTTTTTTTCTGTGCATAACGGCCAATAAAATTGCATCGCGTGCAAATAAAACATTCCATTTTTACATTTTCTTATCTTATTTTAAAATGAGCACAATCTGTATTGCATAATTTATAATTTATATATATATTTTTTACTTTTATTCGTAGATATTTAGCCGATTTTGAGCCAATTCTTTGCTTAGGGCGAGGTGGTTTCGGAGTTGTCTTCCAAGCCCGCAATAAAATTGATGAATGTGACTATGCCATAAAAAGAATTTGCCTTCCGAATCGGTAATAAATAATTTTAATTTGATTACTAATCATGAAAATCGTGAATTACATTTATTCTACTAGGGACGAAGCGCGGGAGAAAGTGATGCGGGAGGTAAAAGCCTTAGCAAAATTGGATCACATTGGAATTGTTAGATATTACAATGCTTGGGTGGAATCGCCACCAGTCGGATGGCAGTGGGAAGAAAAGTATTAATTGAATGAATTATTTAAGTTTCCTTCTTTACATTAATTGTTTATTTTTCCTTTCCCCTTCTCCCCCTCCCTCTATAGATCACTGGTTACTATGTCAAACTGTGTGACTAGTGAGTCATCAGATACATCGCCCCATCCAAGTATACATAGTAGAAATCAAATAGCACATGATGATAAGGCTTCGAGTCAACAAAAAAGCAATTTCTTTCAAACTGGAAGTTTCGAATTTTCAATCGGTGATCACGCTGACGAAAATGACGAGATTAATTCAGGTTTAACCGAAAAGAACTTTTCTGACGAAGACTGTCGGAGTGGAAGAAATGGCGAGAACAATTCCGACTGGCTGCGGTTTAATAATTTCAAATCTGACGACACAACGGATGATTCATTTATTGTGTTTGAAGAGTCTGGTTGTGACACGCACGTTAAGGATGAAAGCACTTCACAAAAAACAATTTCAGCATCGGGAGACGGCAAACGGTCACGTTCGCGACCAAATTCATTTAGTAGTCAGCTGATATTAACCGAACAGAAGCAGAAAGTACCTCGAATGTATCTGCACATTCAGACCCAGCTGTGTAGGAAGGAAAATCTTAAGGATTGGCTCAGTATCAACACAATGCCGAGAGAGAAGATTCAAATTTTGGATTTTTTCGATCAGATTGTTAGTGCTGTAGAGTATGTCCACACACAGGGCTTAATGCATCGTGATTTAAAAGTAAGGTTTAATTTTAACTTTTGTTTTAATTCGTTGTAATCGATTTTTATTTTTATTTTTTAGCCTTCAAATATATTTTTCGCAATGGATGGTACAATAAAAGTTGGCGATTTCGGTTTGGTAGCAACTATGGCTGAAGGTGAAGATAAACACACGCCGTGCGCTGATGGACCTATCAATAGGCACACAGATAAAGTTGGAACTCAATTGTACATGAGTCCTGAACAGGTGACTATTCAAAACATCTAATATTTTTGCACAAATTAAATATAAAATTTTATTTTTTTTGCAGATTGCTGGCAAAGTGTACAGTCACAAAGTTGATATTTTCTCTCTTGGTTTAATATTTTTCGAACTTTTAACCCCATTTGGCACTCAAATGGAACGATTGAAAGTATAAATTGGTTGATAATTATCGGATAATTTACTACTCATGTTTTTTAAATTTTTTATTCTTAGGTATTACTAGACGTGAAAGCTCATAGGTTTCCAACAAGTTTCATAAAAGAACAGACTGAAGAGGTTTGTACCTTGAAGAGTGTTTTATTTGTGAAAAAAAAATTTATTTATTTTGTTTTAAATTTAAGAGTAAATTTGTGTTGCAAATGTTATCGCTGATCCCTGAAACACGACCCAGTGCGAGTGAGATCCGTCAGCATTCTCTGCTTCAAGTATTTCAACCTCGACCAGAAGTTTTGCGTCATAGGCGCAGAACCCTCTCAGCCTCACATTCCACATCAAGCTCTGAGTGACTGATTGTTTCATTTTTATTTTTATTATTTTTTATTGTTTCATTTTAATCAATAATGTAACGTTAATATTAATTGGTGACAAAAGGCTAAGCGAAAAATGCTCAAACATTTTGATTGATGCACTTATTTCTACTGAGATAGAAATAATTATTACATGAAAAAAGAAGGGGGAAAAAAAGGAAAAATACAGCTAAATACCAAAGTGAACAAATGTTTCAGTTGAATACAATTTGTATAAATGTAAATAAAGTTGGTAAACGAAACGTGATGAAAATTAAGGGGAACCGGGACAACCATTTTGGCTTTTGTCTTCAGCGGATGAAATTAATGCGTTGGTGCAATTTTCGCACTCCATCTGGACTCGTTTAAGAGCCACAACCAAAGTAGGATTTACAGAATTGCAAAGTTTTAGCTCCAGTTCAGCATATTTTACTACAAGAAAAACAAAATTTTAAAATTAAGTTTTTAAAAAAAAACCGTTGTTCACGAAGATACCTCTCATTTGCAAAATTTTCTTATTCATTTCTCTCAGTTCCTGCTTGCATCTTTCCATTTGCAACGAAACTTTCTCATAATAATCAGCATCACCGAATCCCGACATTCTTTTAGTTAATAAACTCAAGAATATATCGATAAAAATTAAAATATCGTCCGCTAATTTTCGGAATAAAACGAAAGTGGTCGATTAAAGCGCTTTAAGTTTTAGACGTTTCAATCAACTTACTATCGGTAGGTGGCAACCCCATCGCATAAACTTAGTTTCATTCGCACCAAAAACTACATGTCGTGAGTCTTCTCAGTTTCGGTCCTCGCGTCATGTGATAATTTATCTATCGTCTTTAACACACTCGAAGGTAAGAAGAAACCATTAATATCTATCGACATTCATAAAAAGCGTTCGTTGCCATTTTCGTTCTTGAACTTGATTAAACGTCCTAAAACAAACACTTAAGTCAGATACCGTATCGCACTAATTTCAAGTGTGTTTAATTTTTATTTTATCACGCTCGCGCATCGGATATAAAATATAATCTAATGGCATGCAAAAGCGCGTATTAGTATGAGTCATGCTCGCGCCTCACGTTCCAACGAGGTGAGAGGAGGGTGGGACCAACGCAGCTTCTTCAACAGGTAGTTAAAAAAATCATTACCTTACATTTGTTTTTATAACTTTTTCGTGCCAACTCGTCGACCCAACATTACTTTTAAACGAAATAATGAAAACTATTTTACGCACATTTGTCGAGACTGTGCAAGTATACCGCACATTCTTTTCGGTTCGTTTCATGTGCGATTTTTAATCGGATTATGCGCTGGATTATCACGAGGTCACGGGGATGCATTTAAAAAACTCGCACGCGAAAAGCGGTGGCTTATGGGGACTTAAAACGGAATAAAAATGCTTAGAAAATTTTGAAAATCCGTTCGAAAAGTGGTGACATTTTTCAAATTCCTTCGAAACATGTACCAATTCGTTTTTGGTTATGTCCAGTCAAAGCAACCGCCAAAGTGGAGTGAAACAAAAACAAGCCTTTTCCCCGACCCAACCCTAGCGCCTCCCGCTGCTAAGTTAATGACAGTAGGGGGTTAGAAAAACACACCCAACTGTAAAAACGTTTAACGAGCGAACTGCAGGTAGCTAACCAAACTAACAATCTGTAAATATTTAAAGTGGTAAAAAAAAAAAAAATTAAATTTTTTAGTCCATATACTAAAATCCTGTTGACTGATTGGCTTCCTGGTGAGCTCAATTTTTACTGAAAAGGAAATCGAATGACGGAGTGTGGACTTCCATCGGATATGAGGACACAAAGACTATGAATAGTCTCCTCTCTGTTTTGATTGGGGCTGGGGCCTAGATTTACAAAGTCAAGTATTCACGACTTCGGACTTATAACATTAGTGCGTTACGTCATTCGGGCGAAAAGACCAAAAGGTGATTCATCTTTAATAAGTTACACCTTATGTCTCGAGGGGAAATAGAAATAACTTTCCTTTTCAATTCCCGCGAACCATTCTGGGCGAGAAGACGCATTCACATTTAGATATTTATCACATCTGAAATTTTAGGTAAAAAAAAAAATTTATATTTACAAAAAAAATATTGATAACTAACAAAATGGACTTTAGTTTGTTTAAATGATTCATTTTTTATATCATAATATTTTTTTTTTTTTTTTTTTTTAAGTGGTATCAAAGTTTAGTCATTTATTTAAGAGAGGATTTCTTCGAAATAATTGAAGCCGCGCATGACCGATGTAGTGACAAAACATGGTACCAATGACTCACAAGTTTCTAATTATTATATTTAAAAGTGTTAAATTAGAGCAAATTCGAGGGATTTCGAAAGGTTAAATATATTTTTTCTTATTGCAATATACAATGGAATAATAAACTACACTGTATTTTTTTGGTTTTTGGAATGGAAATGCAGCAGGTTTATAATTTTTTCCTCTTTTTACAACACTTCCTCGCAGTTCTAGATTAATATCTGTTTGCGCAGATGCAGCCATCAAATTTGACTGCACCGTTTGTGTAAATATCACCAAAAATATATTAGATGTTGATAAAGTACTGTTTCGTAATGTTTGATAATTGATTAGATCTTTGTTTGTTTTTTCAACTGAATTTTTTTTGGCGGTGGTTTTTGTGATCACAAAGCTTAGTTCCTAAAGTGTGTCACTCCACCCAGATGACCTTCATCCCGTGTTAATTATGTTCTGATTGTTGTAAATGAATAAGTGATATTTACTAATAATTATTATTTTTTTTATCTTTTCTAGGAAAATTTACAGACGAGTGAGCCAAAGAATGGAATCTCATAAAAGACATAAAAGCGACAGCGATATCGACCCTGTAAGTATTACAATTCAGTTTGGTATGTAAACCATATGCGTGCAATTCCTTTCGACTGTATAAAATTTGAATTTTGAATATTATTACGAAATTTTTTCATCGCAAACATGTTTGCCAATACTTTTGAATAGTTGAATTTTGACATATCGTGTTTGATCTCATAACTACGAGGAAGTTCATTGTTTTTTTTAGTGTTTGTGCACTTTTTGTTATTATCGCCATCCGGTGGCAACGTGTAGAAATTATTAAATTTATTTTATTTATTTTAATTTTAGGGTTTAGTTAATTATCGTAATGTGTTCTCACGGAATTCAACTGACCGGGCGTCAACAGGAACACTTAAGCAACCGAGACTTCCAGGGTCGGAAAAATTTCGCTTTTCCCAAGCGTTATTTGTAGCTGATAACAATGTCCGTCCAAATTCGTACTTAAGTCGGAAAAGTGATTCGTCGGACTCCTACGGCCGCGTTTCGAGACATTCCAAACGTAAACCAATATTACCAATTTCCAAAAACACGTCACATGTGCTAAACAACACCAATGCGGAACTTTCTGCCGAAACTATTGACTTTATTCGGAATGAAACGTCAAATTTGACAAATCTTTGTAAACGCTACATCAACGATCGACAGACCGACGAAATCCAGAGTGATGGATGGTCGTGTTCGTCGAGCGAGCAGTCTGTCGAAGGAAATTCACTCAGTTTGAATAAAAAATCGGATGGCTTGTCATCGTTCGCTACGATTAAATGTAGCCGATTAAGATCAAGGGCTCCGATATTTGATTCGTCATCGCCAACTTGCAGTTTGAGTAGTAATGAAGATGATGTATGGGTTTTGAGGACGAATGTTAGTCGTTAAAAAAAATAACACTATTGTTGTAATTAATATATTTGTAAATGTTGTATTTGAAAATAATCACGAATTCGTTTTGATTTTGTTGTCAGTAATATATAATTGTAATTATTATTAAAATAAATTTTGTTTTCTTTCACAAAGTGTTTTCTTAATTTTTTTTTTTCAAAGATAAAATGTCTAAAGTTGGTTGATTTTGTATAAAATAATTTTAAAAGTAGATTTGAATTCTTTTTGGTATTTTTCGTAAGGGAGATATTGGATTCAGTAAATGTAGCACCAGCTTTCTATCACGATATTACGGATAATTACTCGTTTATTATGAGACAGCATCGTTTTGGCTTTTGTGTAAATCTACCATTGCTTGTTTTCCGAATTTATAAAAAGAAGAGTTACCGAAAGCAAAATTGAATTGCAAGTTTTGTGCACAAAAAAGATTAACACCAACTGCTACTCTATCTCGCTAGATGGCATAATAAAATCTAGCGCTGAAACATGAAAATTGCTTTTTTCTTGTTTCTCGTACTTCTACGACAGGACATTCTGAACTGATTCAAAAAAAAAAAAAATCTCAAAAACCATTTTTAAATTAAGATAACGTGACTTTGCCCATATGAACATGTAACGGCAAACACTGGCGCCATCTGTATGTCCTAGTCGGCATAAACTAGGGGTTGGTCTGGTACTGCTCAAGAAGTATCATGCTACAGGAACACTATTGCGCCACCCCAAAAAGTATTGTACTTTGGGAGGTACTGTGACCAATTATTGGTCACGGTAAACTACATCCCCAGTGGTTAATAAGTGACGTTTTTTGTGAAGCCAATAGCAGCAATCCGCGGGAGGGCGCTACCTTATTGTCTGTCTACCTTGGGTGCAAGAATGGCAAGGACCTGTCGTACTTCCTGTTAGAAGAGAGTCTTACATTAGTCAAGAACCAGAACCAGACTAGGGGTTTGGTGCTGTGGGCACTCCTTGTCACCATACTGGCGATTAAGGAATGGACGGGTAGGCTACTCCCTGTACCGTGAACGCTACATGGCTCGGACAATGGAAATGTTGACCTTGCTGCCCACCGGTTAACACTAACCACGTGGTCAGCATCTTGGCAATGGGAAATGGCATGAGATACTTATCCCTAGACAACTGAATAAAGGCTAACAAGCAAATAAACCAGATTTTTATGTCATTTTTCGTACGTGTCGTGACGTTTGTCCATTCTCACAGTACTGACTCAACACTGATAGATTAACGGCAGAGCCGACCCGTTGATGTTTCGGCTGCATTATGGTGCTTGGAAGACCTGGGCGTTGGAACCAATCAGGGCGTACCGGCTCAGTAAAGGGTCCCCTCCCGCGACCACAGAAAATGGGCCCCCCCTCTCTTTTGGTCGTGGGCTCTCAAATTTGTCGTTTCCTCCAAAATTTGCCGTGGGCTTCTCCGCGTTGCTGGGGCTGCAGGTACTGCTGGTAGACCACTGATATTAATAAAATAAAATCAAAATAAGTATTAAAATATTGTTTTTTTTTGCTTATAATGAATTTCATATCTCCAAAATTCTTATTATTTATTTATTTATTTATTTATTTATTTATTGGTAAACTAATCATCTGAAAAGGGGCCCTCAGCATTCTGGGCCCTACCATAGGAGGCGAGTACGCAGTGTGCCTATGTAATAATGCACCACGCCACCACTGACGATTCATATGCATCTGAACAGAAGAATAAATAGATTACACAAGTGACTCTGAAATTCAAATTTTAGTGATCGTGATGGTGCATTTAACATCATCCTCTGTAAACAACACGCAGTGAAATAATCGTAGAAAAGATAATCAAAGTTACATAAAGCTTAAGAAATGTTCAGATTTTATAGCAATAAATTTTCTTCTTTTTTTATTTGACAACATAGTGGTTTTGCTTGTAAATTAAAAACAAAACAAATTAGAAAAACGATAAAGAATTTGAACATTAAATGCTATTTGCAGCAAAATTCGTGTGGGTTTTTTATGCGAATTTTTTTATAATGGCCATATGGTAATATAAGATTTTACATTACGATCGGATATGCACATAATATAGTAGCAAAAATTTTTTATCCGTCACATGAAACATTATTATTTTATAGGCATTCATTTTTCCAAACACAAACACGCAAATTTCATATCCAGCATGCAACCTTTTCACCACACGTATATATAAGCTAGAAGCTGATTGATTGTCTGTCTATTAGAAAAAAGTATTATCCTTGCCATAACTATGAAGATCGTTGCAATTCTTTTCGTTTTGTGTGCCGTAGCCGTCAGCAATGTGTCAGGGGTAAGAATAAAAAAAACTTTACGTATATTCTGTAAATAAGATACCGTAAAATTTGTAAAATATGTTGATTTTTACAGAAAAAAGGAGATTGCTTTGACAAACGAAAGTTGATCGAGGTAAAGATTTAAAAATTAAAAATTTTTATTTAGGTTTAACGTAATTGGTAATGCATATTTCATAGGCTATAATGGGTATGAAAGGGAAAGGGAATCCGACTCCAGATGATGTAAAAACATGCATTAAGGGGCAACTACTAATTAAAGAAGTAAGTTAATGTGTCTATAAGTACATTTAAATTACATTCTGATGTTTTAAATATTTACAACAGAAAGAAAAACCAGTTTGTGATTGTATGGACGAATGCGCGGCTTCGGTATAGTTGCAGATATTTTTTATATTTTTGTAGTTCATTACTTGTTTATATCTTAACAAAAATTTATGTATTTTTAATAGAATACTGACCCAATGGAATTAGCCAAATGTGCTTTTACTAAAATAAAAGTGGTAAGTATTAGTCAATTGCAAATTTAATTTTTAATTTTTAAACTTAAACTTTACGCTTTAGCATTGCCCAGATATCGCATTTTTAGAGAAAATTATGAAAAAGGGGGGTAAATGAAAACAATAGTATAAATAAAACCACTTATGTACCACATGTTGCGTAAATAAAAATAAAATGTGAAAATAACCACAAGTTACTTTCTTGGCTGCTCACTTACTCTACAATTCAATTACATGATATGGGTGGGTATTCCAAAATATTGTATGTATAAACATTAAACTTAACCATTTGAAAAAGTGAAGAAAAAAATTTAACCTCTAAATTGTAGCAAAATGATTAATAAATAACAATAACAAATAACAAACCAGCACCTCACTTTCTGTATAGCGTTTGCCACTTCAGATGTGTGCGCGCGCATCAGAGTATTCCAACACCTACCGTACTCAGAGGCGGATCTACAATGAGGTACAACAGGAGTGCCAGAAAGTCTAAAAAGCAAAAAGAAATTAAAAAATTAAAAAAAGCAAACTGCCATTGGAATATTTTCAATACAAAAACAAGTAAATAGTAGGGGCATTCCAAAATGACCGTTTTAGCCGTTTCAGCCGTTTCGTTTTTGCCCGATTCACGTGACTTCCAGAAATTTGTTCGTTTTGTGCAGCTTTTTTGCGTGAAACGAACCCAGGCAAAATCCTGCGTTTTAGCCACAGTCAATTGACTCTGGTTTTAGCTGAAACTACACAATGTTTAGCTTCGCTTTGGATTCAGCTCTTGTTTTCTTGGCCGCCATTTTGTAGCGATCTAACTTGAGTGGTTCGAGTAAAGGAGTTCAGGTACAAATTTGTTGTTCTAAATGTGATTTTAGAAGATAAATAATTAATTTTTAAGAACATTTAATACTCTTGCAATAACTATGCTGTTTAAAGCAAGAATTCACGAGATGAAAGCCACTTACGAATCCTGACGGAAAAAATCGGCTAGGAAAACAAACAAAGTAGAATAATTCGTTATCAAATGAATTAAATTCGTTAATTTCGAATTAGCGTCTGTTGTTTGTGTTTTTCTGCCAATTTTTTCCCGTCGATTTTCGTTCCAATCACGACTCGTGAGTAGTCTTTACCTTGTCAATTCTTGCTGTAAACAGCACAGTTCATGCAAGAATATTGGATGTTCTTAAAAATTAATTATTTGTGTGTATTCTATATCTTCAAAAATCAGATTTAGAATAACAAATTCTTACCTGAACAAATACACTTGTTCAAATTCGTTGGGAAAAAACAATTAAAACTAAATCCAAAACGACCCAAACATTTATTGCCACTATGGCCATTCCTAAATCTTAGCCAAAACGAACCATGCACACCACAGACCCAGCACAACACAAAATCATAAAACTGAGTTTTGGAATGCACCTAGTATAAATAACTACGTTTTTTTGTGTAAAGACTTTTATTTTGCCACTAACTATAAATAATCGTTTCATTTTTAAAAAAAAGGCTAAAAAAGAAGCACTTTGGTTTTTGTGGTTTTTATGGCATGACATAGTTTATTCTCGTTTAGGACGTTGGCACTAGTTGTGGTGTCCCAGGTGGACACCTCAGTTTGCTCCCACTCCTTTTTGTGAAACTCGAGTTAAGTTTTCCAAATACTTTTGTGTAATCTTTTAAGTGTGTTCTTAATAAATATTTATCCTTTTATTCTGCAAAGAATTAATTATTTTGTCACTTATTTAACTAAGTGCTGGCATATGTTTGCAATCCTGCAGGCACAATTGGAGGAGTTTAAGCCCATGCCATTCTCCTCTAGCTGGAATTCCAGAGCAACCAACTGTTGATGACGTTTGCCCTAGCAATGCACGGTTGCTAGGCAAGTCCTTACCAATGCACATGCGTCCTATCCGTTTTGGATGATATTCAGTTCAATTTGAATCAGTCTTTAACTTGTTTTCAACCAATTCACACCCTGTTGTGGCTTTGCACCAATTTTACAAGTTTTGACCATGATACGTTATTGAAGACCAAGGACTCATCGGATATCTCTGACAGGCCCGTTCCTAGGATGTTGTGCGCCCGTGTGTTTTTTGTCTTGTTGGCGCCCCCTTTGAAATAAACACATTAGCACCTAGACTCTGAAATAAACACATTAATATCTTGACAGTAAGTCAAACACGATAATACCTTGGACTCTGAAATAATACCTTGGACTTTGAAATAATACCTTGACAGTGAGTCAAACACAGTAACACTTTGATGCTGAAATAAACACTTTAATACATTGAGTCAAATGCAATATTATTGATGATGATATGAGGGATTAAGCAATGATCGTGCGCAGCCGTGACATTCGAAATGATTACTGGGGCAATTGATTCACTCTGAGCAGGGTTCACATACATGGTAACTCCATCTTTAGAGGAACCCATGACCGCATGGGTCCGAATAAACCAATTCCAATGTCACAATTGTCGCGGGCACGATATCGTCATTTCATCATTAATTCATCGTCATTTCATCATT